>VZZY01019822.1:0-170625 GCA_013400335.1 Eurystomus gularis | reverse complement strand
GATTTCACTTTTCAGCTCCATCTCGTCTAAGTCCCAGCAGTTCCTGAATTTAACTGCAGATTTTCGCAGCCAGTCTCTGCTTCTTGCGGTGATAGCGCTCTGTGTTTGGAGTTACTGCCAAGGGTTGGGATGTGCAGAAAGGTTCCAGCTTGTCCTTGCTCCTGTGCAGACCGAGGCCACTGCTCAATCTTGTGCACCACATTGTGGGTGCAGAAAGAGGTGGCACCTGCGGGGAGGAGTGGCCAAGACAGGAGACCCTAAACTGACCAACAAGAGATTCCATCCCATGAATGACATATTCAGTATGAAGGTGAGGGATCCTGAGGGGCAAGTTCTCTTCAATGGCCCACATCTGAGTAGGACTCTGTTCGTTCTGCCATCAATCCCAACCCATGTGTTCCTGAATTCAGCTCCTAAATCCAGCTCCTGAATCTGGTTCCTGTCTGCTGCTGAGTCCAGTCTGGGACTTCCCCAGTGCCTGCTCCATAGCATCAGTGGTGACAGTGATGTGATCTTCATCTGGGCTGTTGGGTTTGATAACTGGTGTTGTATAGATTTGTATATATTCCATTTCATTATTATTTTCATTAAAGGTGTTTTAATTTTCTCTTCTAATCCTTAAATCTCTCTCCCTTACGCCCTTTCTCTTCCCCTTTGGGAAGGGAGAGGGGTTAACAGATGCTCTCTAGATCTAGTGAACGGCTCTGACCCTAAACCTTGACAGCCCTTAGAACATGCTTTGATTTTTGGTTAGCCCTGAAGTGGTCAGTCAGTTGGACTAGATGATCATTGTAGATCCCTTCCACCTGAACTCTCTCCTCTCCTCTCCTCTCCTCATTCCTCATTCCTCATTCCTCATTCCTCATTCCTCATTCCTCATTCCTCATTCCTCATTCCTCATTCCTCATTCCTCATTCCTCATTCCTCATTCCTCATTCCTCATTCCTCATTCCTCATTCCTCATTCCTCATTCCTCATTCCTCATTCCTCATTCCTCATTCCTCATTCCTCATTCCTCATTCCTCATTCCTCATTCCTCATTCCTCATTCCTCATTCCTCATTCCTCATTCCTCATTCCTCATTCCTCATTCCTCATTCCTCATTCCTCATTCCTCATTCCTCATTCCTCATTCCTCATTCCTCATTCCTCATTCCTCATTCCTCATTCCTCATTCCTCATTCCTCATTCCTCATTCCTCATTCCTCATTCCTCATTCCTCATTCCTCACTCTCCCAGCTGCTGTGTGGTGTTTTACCCTTTCTTAAATACTTTTCCCAGAGGTGCCACTATCTTGGCTGGGAGGCTGGTGTGCTCTGCAGTGAGTCCATTGGAACCGGCTGGAATTGGCTGAAACTGGCTGTGTCGTTTGGAGCAGCCCTTTGGCCTCTTCTTACAGGAGTCACCCCTGCTAGCACCATTACCCACTGGAAGCACAAAAGTCTCAGTAAACTGTCACCTTTGTTCATAAATATATGATTTTACATTATCAATAAGTATCTTAATCTTACTAGAGGAGAGAGATAATTTTTAAAGAAGATTCATTGAGAAATGGCTAGAAACAAATAAACTTCAATTTTATGTATCAAAAGACAAATCATAGTAGGAGGCATCAGTGAATCTAAATAATGTTTGTGTTTTGGCATATTTAAAGTTAGTAAAACCTATGATTTCTTGACAAGGTCAAACCTTTCCCTCCTCCCTTTGTACTCATTTTAAACTCTCATTTCATAAGTAACAATCTTAAGCAAAAGCAACCGCAGAGTGACATGATGAGCAATCTCACATTTCCTCTAGCATTTCATTTATCATTCAGGTGAGTTTAATTAAAGGCAAACAACAACTCCAGGAAAAGATAACAAGTATGAATATTTCTAAGGGGGTAAATGCTTTGAGGTATCATAATAAGTCTAACTTTTTCTCTAGTAATTTTCAAAGCCTGTTACATGTTTTCTTTCCCCCTTTTGGATTTGTGATTTAATTTTGCTCTTCCCAAAATAGGTATTTAGGCTAGAGATGGCACTGTGTGGGCCATGGAAACCAAACTCACTTTTAAAGAGACTTCACTGTTTCTTCTTTGCTGCACTGTGCACAAAGTGAGCTGGAAGTGTGTGCTTGTGTGGTTGCAAGGGATACACTGGCTATGCTGAGCTGGCATATCTATTTCACACCTCAACTGATAATTTGTTAAAGTGCTGTAGCTTGATCGCATTTAATTTAGTACCATTAGTATAAAAGTATTATCAGTTCTAATGGGTCTTGTATTCTGCGCCTTACAAAATAGACTTGAGCAAACTCATTTCATAGGTGATAAAACGTTTCTCTGGTGCCACACAGAATAGATATATGCAGTGGTGTTACATCCTGTTATGAATTCCCCTGAGGCACTCTAATTCCCAAAACTTGTGAATTATGTTTGAAAAGGGTTCAACAAGCACACACAACTTAGCAACATGTTACTGCAGTGCTATTTTCTTTGGCAGTGTTGTGGTACTTGCTTTGCATTGTGTTGGTGAAGAGCAATGAAAATGGTGGGAGCCCATCTGATCTTTTCCTCCTCTGAGATTCCTCTGAAAGAATTAAAGAGAGGAAAACCTTAATAGTAATTCAAAATGGGCCATTGCTCTTGTCATTCTGTCTCTTGCTGAGGGAGCTTTTCTTGGAACAGTCTTTAACTGGTCGGGAGATTTTAAATTGCCCCCTCAAATCTATATTACATCTTTAGAAGAGCTTTCAATAATTTGGGATTACTGTGATGAAAAATCCTTTAGCAGGTACCCGTCCATGATGAAGAAACTTTGCAGGAAAGTTCTACTGTTGTATTTCATAAATGTACAGTAGGGAAGGAATCCAAGAAAACTTCAAACAGAAGCCTTTAAATAATAAACGTCAAAATTCCATTTCCAATATTAATAGTCTATGTAGAGCTTTGTATTTTAAGATTACATTTATTTAGCTTTGGTCTGCTGCATGACTTTTGTAACTCCCACACTTATGCAAATCTTATCCATGGGATGCAAAATACAGCTGTCATACATATGTTACCTATTGTTCCTGATCTACTTGTGTTAAATGCATTAGCTAAACAATAGGACAAGCTTTAGTATAATGGTGTTAATCAAGTTATAATTTCAAAGTACAAAATGAAATGTGACACTACACAATGGTGTTTGATTTGAAATATGTCCAAATTGGTATTGCATTGTACTTTTGTAACGATGTTTTAAAAAAAATCAAGGCAGAAGTTTATATAAGGGAGAAATCCCTTTTTAAAAGCAATGTTAAAAAATGAAAAGTATTTTCTATGAGAGTAATAAGGATAAATGATTTTACACAAAGGATAGTGAGCTCTCTGCAAAAGGCCACTACTATGATGAGGCATCGCTTATCAATCTTTATTGTCTGCCATCTTAAAAAATAATCTTTGCATTAATGTTCTCATGTTTTCCCCTACTAAGACTACATTTTGTGTGCAGCCTAGAGAAAGAAAATGGGAATATTTATCTTTAAAAATGTAACACAATTAAATGTAATGTATAAGAAATGTACAAATGTATAAAGGGATTATGACAAGTGTTATAATTTAATTTTTGAAGCCACTGATATTGAGAATGGGCTTGCCTCTCAGGAAACATTCCTTAAATTAGTATAAAATAAAGTTATTCTATCTGTAAACCCAAGCAAGATGTATTAGTTTTTTAAATTCAGATCATCCTGTCTCAAGTAACATTCTTTTACCACAGAAATAAATACTCTTCCATTTTCAGGATTATACAGCAGGTTGACTGATTAGGCTTCTTACTGTTAATTTGGAGTGGTAGTAGGCCTTCTATAAAGGAGAGGTTTGGTAATTGTTAATTTATTATTACAACTACTATTTCATGATCAATATTTGCGTACTTGAAGTGTTAACTATTTAAGATGCAACAGAAATCAAATTCCCATCAAGCCTGTGTGACCATGTACAAGAGTTGTGAAAGAAGCTTGTTAAATACAATTCTGTGGCTTTTTCCTCCAAAAAAAGAGACACCGTACTTCATGGAAGAGCCATAACACATGAGATGATTAGAAACGTAGAGTTCTAAAGTTTGAGATACGTTTGAAACTTACTTTGTTAGGATACTGGGAAGGATACCACAGGGCAGGAAAATTGCATTTCAGGTTGGAAAGGCTTCATGTGTCAGAAATAAATGAAAATATTAATTCTGCAAGGTACTTTATATTAACCTGGGTCTCACCTCCACCGTTTGTGAGAGGTACAATATAGAGAGCAGCCTCACAGATACCCTTTAAATTTGCAGAAAAGGGTTTGAGATTCCTGGAGAAAATATAAAAATGCCTTGTACTGCTTGATTTATTAATTTAAGTAATTTTGAAGTGTTGCACAAAGCTTTCAGTGTGCTCTCTAAATCAAGTTATTTTATTTCATGAACAACAATAGAATTTGCAGTGCTGCTGCAAACAGGATTGGGATTTCCCAGCTGGCAGATGGTCCACCACAATTGAAAACTCATGAGCAAAGCAATATGAAAGGAATCTCTCACACAGCCGAGTGCTGACATTTAAAGAGTCTTGTTATCAACTGAATTAGATACCTAATATTCAAGTCTTTTGGATTCAAGTCTTTTCAAGCTTTGAAATAGCTTGAAAGAATAAATAAAATACTAACATTTCATGGGAAAGAATGACCTCTGCTGCTCTATATGCCTCAGTCCAAATCTGATTCTTAATTGTATCTGCAGAATGTTACTCAAGTCAATGGGATAACAAGGACATCACTGAGAGACCAGCTGAGTGCTTTTTTAATAGCCAAAGTTCCAATGAGATGTACTTTAGAAATAATTTAAAACTGAACGGCCTTTTATTTGACTAAAGAGTATCTCACTTTTTGATCACTTTTTTTTTTCTCCCACAGACAAATAGAGGGGTTTTTTTGCTAAGTAAGTAGAAAAGTGATTCTTGTTGGACAAAGAGAAATGGCTGGAATTTTTAATGAAAATAATGTAAGTGGTTTCATTCTACTTACACAAGCAAATTTACTCATGGAATTTCAGAGGGCACTGAACAAACACAGAAGTTAGTAAGAGGAAATTAGTATGATAAAAGAAATAGCCAAACAAAACAGAAGTGGAATTAGTGTCTCACCCTTGCTCTGGACAGATATCAGGAAGTCGGACTTGAGTAAGTAGAATTTGGTCAGTGTCACAATGGTTTTAATATGGTTATCAAGATTAAAGCTCCATTTTCCATTCTGCAAATTTCCTACTTCATTGGCTATGAAGTTACTCTCTCTTTTTTATGTCTTTTTCAGGATCAATGCAGTTATGATGTTTTATATAACACACAAGACCTCTAACTGGAGAGAGAGAAAGAGAGATTGGTTCTCTCCACATCAAGATCAACTAAAGCTTTCAAGGTGGAAGTTAAAATTGCTGATCTAATTAAATTTTCCAAATCTCAAACACACTTTCTGTATGGAGTTAGCTTGGGCCCTGCAGTCATTTCTCTCTTTCTTTCTGTTTTGTTTGTGCCAAAACATCTTTTTTTTAAGGGGGATAGGGGGGAAATATTAACTTCTGGTAGCTTCTGGGTTTTGTGTAACTTCATTTTCAGGTGCAAAAGCTCTAGTTACATACATAGTCTGAGATCAGATGTCTTCTTATCTCTGATGAGGCGTTGCAAAATATTGCTGCTTTATAAATAGCAATATAGGGGGATAAATAGGAATGTGAATCAACAGAGATTATCTTGGGTCTTAATCCTTCTTCTGAATCCTTATATGACTTTATGCAATCTAAGCTTCATGAGGCAAAAGAAGCTGAGTATTTCTGAATTATTTTTTACAGCCCTAAACATAGAAAATTTTAATCTGATTATTTTGAAAATGTAATTTCCAACCTTTCTTCTTGGTTTACACAATGGCGTGGCATGATGATATATTACAGATACTTTGGGGAACACTTACATGGTTTTGGAAAACAAGCACTCTTCGCCAAAATAAATACAGGGCCTTCCAGATCCAGAGTACTGATCTTGGCAGACTGGCCTCTTGANGTGTGATTTTTATGGTAGTTTCCTTCAGCTATTCCAGTGCTTGTAGCATAGAGCATACCCCTATAAACATATAAATAAATAAAAAGCAGTGGGATGGGAGTAGAGGCTTAAATTGCTGTGCTTTGTCTTAGTTAGTCTCCAGCTTATCCATGTATTTTGTTCATAGTACATCACAGGTTTTTTTTAAGTTTCAGGCACTGTGAATTAAATGATTTATTAAGTTAACCTCTTTTCTTGGTTATATCTAATACATTCACAAAGATTATGCTGTGTCCAATTAAGAGATCTAGCCAGTCACAACATATTCCTGTATCTCTGCAGTATGGAATGTGAACTTGTGTCTCTACTCCAACAGAAAATTGAAAATCCCAAGAAAATCTGTTTTGTAAAATGCATATATCTATAAAAAATTTTCTCAGTAAGAAAAAAAAATAGCTTTTCATTTAGATTTGTTCTAAGTTAGTTGCCCAAGGGCAAGTAGGATTGCATAGGAAGGGATTTCTTTTTCCAGTGATTTATTAATTTTTATGTTAACTTACCATGCTATCCCTAGTGAGCTGGAAATGTTCTTGCATTTATGACACTTTATCAGGAGCTGGGAATTGAACTTGGAGCTCCCTGGTGAACATCGTATTTTTCCAGCAGGTTACAGTACTGGACTAACTCAAAGGCGATTTGTAAGACGACTCTTAAAAAAGAAAGCTCTTGTTTTATGTCCCTGCTTTTGAACCATCACCATTTAGAAGTGTCTAACTCATCTAGCCCAAAAGTGCAAATTACTGTTATGTGTAAATACATTGGTGTTTTGGGGTTACGTTAAGGGAAACTGAGGTGTTGTTATCTAATGCTGAAGTGTGTTGTGCCTGTTTCAGAAAGAACACACCTTGTCTTAATTTTTCAAATACCAGAATTATGGGTTTGACTGCAAAGTTCAGGTTAGTTTCTTTGAAAACTTATTTCTCTATATTTTACCATCTGGATTCAGTTTCTCAGTAGTTCTGTTTTTTATCAGTATTTGGAGATCAGTCTCACTACACAACTTCTACATCATACGTATGCAGAACTGTCATAGTTTATAGATCTCTCTCCCCCTTCCCCCCTACCCTGTTCCCTTGATCTCTCTCTCTCTACCTACCTACTGTATCACACAAAGCAGTGCTGGGATAGCTTTTCAAGGACTAAAGTCTTTAAACTTTAAAGAAAAACTTAAAAAGAAGACAATCAAGGAAAAACCCAGACCAACAATAGACCACTGAAGCTTGAAGAACAATGAGATCCTCTGTTTCAGCTCTTATTTAAGATATCACATCTGGCAAACTGATACAAAAACACAGTCCCACGTTTTCTAATTATATTTTTTTTCTTTGCCTTGCTTTCTTTTGTAGGGACTAGGCTAAACTACTTTGTATTTTGCAATCTGCCAGTACCTATGTGCAGCTGCACAGTTCACCAGATAAAGGATACATATTGGAGGTTGTAAGGGAGAAAGGACTTTGACTCCAAATTATGCAAATAAAACAACAACAATGATACAAAACCAAAGCAATACCCCTACCTGCTCTACTGCATTCAGATGAGTGTCACATTAGGTAGGTAGCGATGTCTTGAAAGCCAGAGCTGGTATTGCTACAGCTGTACTTATCAAACTGTTTGCACAGCACAAAGCACTTTATGGAAGCTGACACATTGTCCCGAGAATATCAAAGTATTTTAGGGCTCTTTTTTTTTTTTTTGGCAATTGACAACATCATCTCAGTCCAGTATCTTTTGCCTGTGGAACAGGAAGAATTGCAGCCTGTCTGAGGCTTCCTGATTGTGCTCAGCCACAAACCTGAATAGACTAATGCAGTAAGAGTGCTCATACTGTCATTGTAGCAGTAGTCAGCATGAATAGTAATCAAGTTATATTTTATAGTGGCTCAAGTTCTCAGAGGTCCTTTCTGTTCAAATATTTTGCCTTGGGGAAAGAAAAAAATCAAAATTGAGGCATCTAAAGCTTTTAAATTGAACTGCGAGATGGAGAGAAGGGATTGGCATGAGATTCAGCAGAGCATGGCTAAGGAAATGGGGACTAAGGCCATTTGAGTCTGAAGGGATCAAAGTATTAACAGTCTTTTGCATGAGATGTGCAGTCTTGTAATCAATACAATGTTTAACACAATGAACAAATACTTCAATACTGAGAAAATATGTTCTGATTAGTTGAAGTGATAAAATGTGCTATTACCTTCTGAGACTGCTGGACCCTGCACAACTGCTTTATCAACAACGGCTGCAAACAAAACAGTGCATTAGTGAGTTGTCCCATATATGAGTAAGGATGTGCAAACCTTTGCTTAATTGAACTACGAAACTGAACAATGACTTAAATAGTGTGTAAAATCTTGGCCATTGAGAGAAACTCTGCCATGGAAGGTATTTCTGTATGCACAGTAATATTTACTAATTTCAGTTGGCTCAGTCGGTAGAATTCCACTCTCTGTTTTTCTTACCACTTTCCTGAATTCCAACTTAAATCTCTCATTAGGAAAAGAAAATAGGAACAGAGATACAGCAGCAGGAATTTTTCCAGTTATTTTGTGCTCCTCTATAAAAAAAAGTAACACAGTGGGGCTAGGTAAAAGGCAAGTTCTCTCAAATTTTACATGGAAATTATATAGGGCGGTTATAAAAGTAGAGGAAATAAGCTTGAAAGATAGCTGAATAGATAATGATGGTATTGAACACTATAGTGACATGACTCTTCCTATTGCTTTGCTTCTGTATTTTCTTGACTGTAGCCCAGATTATTACAGAGCAGTGTAAACTGTACTGCTGAAAAGAAAGATTATAATTTAGGAGTTCACAGCCATTGCTTGCCTTAATGCATTTTGCTTTGGTAAGAAGGCTGAAAATACAGCATGGAGATATGCAACGTGATAAACAGTTCTGTACTAAATATGTTTTACAAAGCAGTCGCACAAAGCCAACACTTGATGCAATCCTTTGAGTAAACACCATTATTACTACCTGTTATGCTCAATTTTGTGTATTCAAGCAGACCGGGGATCTCATGGTCTAAATTGAGGGGTAGGTGAGTGGAAGGGGAACTGACAAAAGGAATTATTATTCTTCTTCTATAGATGGGGAATTTTAGCAGGCTGAAAGTATACAATCCAGATTACCATGTCATTTCCCCAAATTAAAGCCCACTTTTCCTTCCAGTGAAAAAACCCCATCTTTGAATCATACAGCTATTGTTGAATGACGGCAGCATCAGGCTTTCTGGGACAGGCACAAAGTACTTGATGAAGTTATAGTACTCTGGTTTCCAAGGCTGCTTTCACTATACGTTAATTCAATCCAAGTGTTTCTTCAATATAAAACACACTTCAGAGCTTGACTAAGATTTTTTCAGTTATATTTGCTGATAACTTCTCCACTATATCTAGTAACAATCCATTCCCCCAGCATGTTTCCCAAATGCTTGTAGGATGAGCAAAAGCCTATTTAATGGCAGACTTTTACTGAGGAAGCCATTCCCACAGGGTGGGAATAGCTTCAGTCTGGAAGAGAAAGGTTTGCACAGACCTTGGTCAGCTGGAATATACCATTTCTCAGAGAGCATCCTGATTCACTTTGCTTAGTCCAATTTCTGGGCCTACTGATCTGGATTAGGACAAGAGGAAATGACCACAGGTTCCACCAGAGGAGGTTTAGGTTGGATATTAGGAAAAATTTATTCACCAGAAGGGCTGTCAAGTCCTGGAACAGGTTGCCCAGGGAAGTGGTTCAGTCCCCATCCCTGTATGTATTTAAAAGACATGCAGATGTAGTGCTGAGGGACATGGTTTAGTGTTGGGCTCAGCTGTTCTGAGTTAATGGCTGGACTCAATGATCTTAAAGGTCTTTTCCAACCTAAACAACTCTATGATTCTATGAATTTCTACCCACAGAGTCAGCGAGATTACATGAAGAGAGGCTGTACAGAAGGAAAACAATACTCAAAGGCACCCAAGGTGGCATGGACCGATTTGTGAATGGATAATTTCATTTCAATAGTGCGAAGCATATTTGAGAAAAGGTACAGAGAATGGGATACAGAGGGTACATGATATTTGATGGCATTTTTGTATGAAGAAATCACTCTCTGGTTTGCTGAAAACAGGAAACAAAGATAAAAGATAGATGCCTCTCTTTCTGTGTCGCTAATTTGTTTAATCCAGGATCAGAACAGTGTAATAAAATGTCTAGCATAGAAATACCGTTTTCCAGAAGAAGCAAGGATGCTACAGAGAGACAATGGCACTGCTTAAGAAGCAGCTTTTCTAAAATTTACAGAGGAGATAGGACTGTTGTCTGCATTAAAGGTACAGAAGGGCTCTGGGGCCCTCAGAAGGAAACGTGGAGGAGAGAGTGAATTAGGAAATGGGTAGTTGCAGCAAAAAATAATTACTAGATAGCTATTAAAGGTTACAGTGAAGACCAGAGGCTAAACATTGCCACCTTTAGCACCGAGCTGTGTGGCTGTAAGTCATGGTGAGAATTTCATCTGGCTAGGGAACACTGTGTAAGCACTCTTAGATGGAGAAACATTACATTTTTCCCTTCAAAAGATCACATAATGGCAA
This sequence comes from Eurystomus gularis, assembly GCA_013400335.1. NCBI lineage: Eukaryota > Metazoa > Chordata > Aves > Coraciiformes > Coraciidae > Eurystomus > Eurystomus gularis. The sequence goes on along the minus strand of VZZY01019822.1, from coordinate 159,962 downwards.
AATGACCTACAAGTAACTAAGGTGACTGAACTCCACTGGAGCCATGTAACTTCACATCTGAAGCAGTTAAGAAGAAACAAGGAAAAGTTCCAGAAGACTATTAGTTTAACCTTGATTTTCACAGACATTATGAATTTTTATTCCTTGTGAGCAGGATATGCATTTCTCACCAGTACTGTCCAATAAGTGGATAGTGACATGCTGCAGTATTGCTTTCTATTTTGTTTTTCCACAGCTTAAACCCCAGTGAATAAATTTGCTGCTTGAGGAAATTTAAGTAGGTGAAGATCATTGCTAAAGATGACCATCAGGTTGCCGAGCTGAAGTACATGCAGAGGGAACATGTGAAAAGAATAAACTTAATGAACTAAGAAAAGAAGGGCTTTCTTAAGCAGAAAAATATTTCTCAGTGAAGTACATATTTGAGCTCATTACCTTTGATGATCAGTGAATATGCAATATAGACTTTAGTAGCAATGACTCTTCCATTAAAATACAGTTGATCACCTTTGGGCGAATTCCCACGTGTGGAAAACGAAGCCATCTACAGGGGCATAAGCAAGAAGTAGGTGAAATTATATTAAAACTTGGTAGGACTGGGTATATTTGGGACTTTATTTGAGCTGATGGGAGACTAAGGTTCAAATTCTCCCAGCAGAAGGGGAAATTCAAAGCCAATCTCCCATAGCTTAAGCAAACAACCAGCTATCCAGGTCGAAGAACTCTTTGAACTTTGCTCTGAATATTTCATTGCACTTCCACAATTTTAGCTAGTTGATGAATTAAGTTCAAATTTTATCATTTTTAGTTCACTTTGACTAACATATAATTCATAATAAAAACTTTTTTTGCTTTAAAGTTTGTGATTTGGTGAAGGGGAGGGGAGAAACATATTGCTGTGAAAAGAAAAAAATAGAAAATACACATTTTTCAGGGTGAAAATAAGCCACCATCATTCTGGAGCTATCTTGCAGTTTTAAAGTACTTGGGCTGAATAATGCTTGAAATACCAGATGAAATCTTGATTTTTTCTACATTTTCCAAATAGAAGTGATGATTTCTAGTTTAGTTTGTTCACAAGCCTCCCACCCCAATACTTTTTTTTTCCTTAACAAATGCTCCATAGGTAAATGCTCGAGCTGTTTTATTTGGATACTTGGAGGGGAAATAAGTTATGTCATCTTGCTCTGCACAGTGCTGTGAGAGGTATTTATGATTTATTACAGTGGAAATCTGTGGATGGAGCGGGGGCAAAAAAAGCGTGGAAACAAGTGAAGGCTAAAAAAGAAGAAAAGAAGGGATTATGCTTTTGCTTTTCACTGAAACAACCTGGGCTGTGAAACCACATATTGCAACGTGAATTTCAATTAAATTTCTTGAAAGAAGGTGATTCCTTTAACACATTGAAAGGCTCAAGGAGTTTATTTCAGGTGCCAGTGACTGATCTTATTTACATTTTCAAAAGCGAGAGTTCCAATTGACTGAATTATTAAATTGAAACAGCCAGAGCAAACACTTCACTAGGGATGGATCCATGTATTCTTTCTACTTCCAAGAACACAGGCTGTATTTTTTAAACCAGACAGAAATGAAAATATTTGTTACCAGGGAAATTTCAGGAGTCAGAAAGGAGATTGAACTACTGAGCTTATGCGTGTATCAAAAACAAACATTAAAGTGAAAGTTACTCTCTGACTTTGAATCGTCTCTGGAAGAAATCAGACATAAGCAGAGTCAAAGTGGGTTATCACTGATTTAATGGAATGCCAGATACTGTGAATTTGTTGTTAAAAGCCTAGGTAGATCAATGGTGCTGAAACATTTGGTGGATGAAATGAGCTATAGGAATGCTCATCCTTTGCAACTTGGAGCTGTTAAGTAAACATTCTCATGTACTTATCAGCAAACTGTGCTGCTTTTTGTCTTTGAGAAATCTCTATGAATGGACCAACATTTTCTTGCATTGGATAATAAGCACAGCAAGCTGGCTGACTGCTGCAAAAATGCTGTCCAGCTTGTTTGACAGCTATTCTTTATCAGGTACTAAGTATTCAAATTCTCCAGCTGCTTTAATGGAACATTTAGGACAGGTGGGTTTCCTGATTAAGTAAGATAAATAGTACCATTTAGACCAGCCTGGTGCTAGAGCTGGTGTATGTGAATTATGATGTAGCTGAATACACCTGTGTGAAGAAAACCAGCACAATTCTTATGCACTATTTAAATTCCAGGCTGAAAAGAAAAGCAAAGAGATGACCTCTAGGACTTAAACTGTTGGCGTACAGAACTGACTCCCTTGTGCTGTAGAAGGCTTTTTGCTGTTTGGTTAACACTCACTGAGTTGTGTGTGTTTGCTAGAACAAGCACTACAAGCAAAGAGATCACAAACAAATTCAAAATGCATTCCAATAGCCCTCCCTCTCTAGGGATTTCAGCTGTATTCTAACCAGCTGCTTGTACTGGTTTTGGCTGGAAAAGAGTTAAATTTCTTCACAGTAGATGGTATGGGGCTGTGATTTGGATTTGTGCAGCATTGATAACACAGTGATATTTTAGTGGCGCTTACACAGAGTCAAGGCCTTTTCTGCTTCTTATCCCACCCCATCAGTGAGTAGTCTGGGGGTGCACAAGAAGCTGGGAGACACAACTGGGGCAGCTGATCCCAACTAACCAAAGGGATATCCCAAATTCTGTGATGTCATGGTCAGTATATAAAGCAGGAGGGCTGCTGCTGGGGGACTGGCTGGACATCAGTGAGTTGGTTGCTAGCAATTGTTTTCATTTGCATCACTTGTCTTTCTTGGGTTTCATTTTCCTCTCTCTTTGTTATTCCCCTCCCCCCTCTTTTCTTTACAACTTTAAAAAATATTATTCTGATATCTTTTTAATTATTAACTGTTTTTATCTCAACCCAGGAGTTTCCTTCTCACTTTTGTCCTTCCTTCTGATCTTCCCACTGTCAAGAGGGGGTTTAGCAAGTGGCTGTGTGGTGCTTAGTTGCTGGTCAGAGTTGAAACATGGCATTGCTCTGCAGAGGTCTGCTGTATGCCCAGTTCATTGTTACATCCTCAAATAATATCAGGCTGATGACCTGTAGCATGGTAGCAAAAGATTTCATTGTTACCACTCTATATTTCACTGCATTCAGGACATGGTTTAGCAGTGGGCTTAGGAGAATGAGTTTAATGGTCGGACATGATGATCTTAAAGGTCTTTACCAACCTATATGATTTTATGATTCTCTGATTCTATTTAATATGCTAGTGATCTTTCTTTGTGTCATTGCTGTGCCAAGGAGTTGCAGGTGTAGTAAAGGTGTAGTAAACCAGTATAATTATTATTTTATTTTATTACAATTTAGCATCAAATAAGTGAACAGCACTCAAGATTGCAAGTGGAAATCCTAAATTATTATAACCTCATTTTTTTTTCTGGAAAGAAATCATAGCACTGTTGAGAAACTCATCTGAAGAGACAAGTTTTGTAGCTTCTGGCTTGCAAATAGCACACAACAATATGTGAACTGCAGTGCTTGTGGGGTAATGGTACTCATGCTTTTGCTCAGTTTCACTCTTCTGTTGCCCTTCAACACTATTCTTTAATCCCGTATTTCCTGACATATGAACTATAATTTATTGTTCCTCATTACCACATGATATCTCCTTCCTTCCCCTGCTAGAGTTACAAAAAATTACCTTTTGGGGCTAGAAATAAGTATCTCTAACAACATTTCTTGACCTGGACACCCTCAGCATTAAGGTCAAACCTTTCTAATTTTAGTCTCTTGAAATCTCCGCAGAGGCTTCCACAGCTTTGATCTTATCATCAGGCTTCAGGCAACTCCTCATGCACACTATGACTTGGCCTGACTAGTGACCTCTCAAGTCATCACTGACTTGGCTTTCCCAAAGTCTTTGTCTCCTTTAAAAATCCAACTTAGCTAGAGCAGGTTTTCTGAAATAAGTTTGCTTACTGCTGAGCTAAAAAGACTAGGTAAAAAAAAAAAAAAAAGAATAGAAAAAAGCGCAGAGAACCAAAACACCATAAGGTTTGCCTGCAGATATCACAGTCTTGAAGTTATTTTAAATACTGAGGCCTTAAAACCCTAAAGATCCTCAAGTCTGGGCTAAAAAAAAAAAAAATGTATACATGTGTTTTCATTTGAACACAAGCTGCTGCTGCATCTTTGATTTATCTTTGAAACAGATGTGTTTTGAGTTGAAGTTAGACTTCAAAGGAGAAAGTAAACGTTGAATAGAAAATATTTTTCGTATTCAGAGTAGAGACTGAAAGTGTAAATTTTGCTCTGAAAAGATAAAATTGTATTCCAAATGTTCTATTCAGAAGTTCAGAAACGGTTCAGGAATTTAACGCAGAAAAGTACAGAAAATTACGGTTGTGAACCTTAGGCACTTTTCTGCAAATGATCAAGTCCACAGTGTTAAGCAGGAACACATACTATCTGGTTGTTGTGATAATTACATATCTTCATGCTTGAAATGCTTGAATACACTGTCTGCTAAGTTTTTCAACCAGTTTGACTTATTTTCCCCTGTGCAGAGCCCAGAAATAGTCTGATCCTCCTCCCTTGTTCTTCAGCTCACTTAACATCCATGCTCAGCTCCCTGTTATTTTTGTCTTTGTCAGTCATCTTCCCTGACACAAACCCGGATGCACACATACGTGTTTAGGTACCTTGCTGAAACCTTCTCTCTTCAGTTAAGCCCTAAGCTAACTCCTACAGAGTTTTCCTCTCGTCCTCCCCAGTAAGTGCGAGACGCTTCCTCTCGCCTTTCAGCTTTGCCCAACTGCTCCATGCTGGCAGTTCTGTTAGTGCTCCTTTCGGCTTCCTTTCTCTGCATGTGCTTTTTACGAGCCTCTCTCTTGATTTTCCTTCCTTTATCTTTCCTCAGCTTCCCAGGCAGTTTCTCCTCTGCTCAGCCTTGCATTAGGACCTCCTGTTTTGCTCTGTTCTGCCAAATGACTTCCAAGCCTTCCACCTGAGAGAAGACATGCTTCATCCAGAAACTGCTTTTACCAGTAACCCAGTTCATTATTTACAAAAAGAAAATCTGCATTTCCCCTAAATTTTGGTTTCCAGAGACACATCTTATTTTCTGCTAATAAGATAGGTATCTTGTGTGAGCAGTGAGCAGGGTCAGGGCTATGAACATCAGTGCTCTGGCTCTGTTCCATTTTAACTCTCAAAGTCTGTTAGATACAAGTGTTATGATCCAGCTGTATGATCATACATCCTGATGGACGCAGAGAACACTGGCAATTTGTCTGCTTGTGAATAGTCAGCAATGGGAGAGATTTATAACCATGTCCTTAACAATATTAGCTTCTTAATCCCTTTGGTAGATAGAGAAATATTACGTCTATGTAATATTTGGAGAGACCGATCATGAGTTATTCAAGGTCAAGCTGGAGTATGTATTAGGGAAGTGATCGTATGTCTTATCTTTAACTTCACATCTTATTTATGGTACATGTCCTCCTTTTGTATCTTCACTGAGAAGACGACAAGGCTAGTGATAAAGAAGATAAAGGACTGTCAGGCATCTAGATTTAACCATTCTCTCATTTAGGGCTCCTCTCAAGGCCTGTGTATAGATGAGCTTTGAAGTGAGTTTGGCCACCTTCCTTGTATTATGTACGAAAGAGTGATTTACACTAGAACAGGAATGGAAAGATTTTACCTTTAGCTATATGCATATGACTATGTATTACTACCTAAAATTATACTATATATATTATAAATATAAAACTAAAAGCTGTGTAAAACTATATGGTGTCATTATTTATTGTATGTATAGTTCTGTGCTGTTCACCTTGACTACTCAAACAGTTCAATCATTTTATATGTCTGTAAATACAGCAATAAAATTAGAATGATATTTTACATAAATCTGTGCTTTTTGCCTTTAATACAAACAAACCAACCTGCACAAAAATAATTGTCTGAAAATAAATAAGTTTATTGTAAGCTTTGTGTATCATTTGAGGTTACAACACTGGAGCAAACCAGAGGATTATTGTGCTCTTCTGCTGCCTTCTACATCTGCTGTGTGGACCCCCTATTTTATTCAGGAAAAAGAAGCAATAGCGAAACAAACAAGATGTCAAAGAACAACTACTAGATGTCTCAGAACATTTTTTTGGTTGCTGATCTCACCACCCACCCTGCTTCTCCTTCTTGTGTCTGAAAGGCTCTTTATTTCTGGACTTAAACAGAGTAGACCGAATAGCTCGACAGATTGCACTTGTGGGATAAAGACATTCACAAAATCATTTTTTTCTCACCACGTTACTAAGATGTCTGAACTTACTAGATTGTCTTTACTACTTTCCAGTATTGTTATGTGTGATAATCTTAGGAAGAATATTCCAAGGCATCAAAATGTGTGCAGTTTTGCCATAATTAGCATAGAGCAACTGCAGTTGGCAGCAGCACTGTGGCAAGGCTGGAATGTACTCCTGTGTCCTCTTCTTCCTTGCCTCTTACTTTTGTCCCCGTTAGCATTAACCTGCAGACCCTGGTGTGCTGGTCCTCCCTGCTGGAGGAGAAGCCTGCTCCTTAGCCCTCTCTGGGGACCCCTCACCTCAGCCTGTGGCTGGTTCTGGGGATATGTTTGAAAAGCACGCTGGAACTAAGCTGTATGATCATCTTTTGCCTTGTAACCAGGATCTGATTCACCAGCTGTTTGTGTACGTACTTATTCCACATGTTTCTCTGGTTCCAGGGGCTGATCAACTCAGTGCATGCCCTTAAAAAGATGCCAGTGGAGTTTGGGTCTTTACCACTGAATGGTGCTCTGCCTGTGTAATACATATTTTTGGGAGGGGATTGAAGTATCTGCTCCTAGCTTATCTTGTCTGCTTACATAGCGAGAACTGAGCACCATGAAGTGACAGATCCTGCAATAGCAGTGTGTATATATGCTTGGGTTCTGTTCCCTGCTCATCCTGAGGCTGAATCTGAAGCTCCGTCCTTGAAGTTCCTGTGTTTATATGCACTAGAGGATCCCATAGTATAGTTTTAGCCAGGTACTTGTTCTGTCAATGTGCAGGTGGAGGGGTGAAGGAGTTATCCAGGCTGTAGAGGGACCTACACTCGCCCTGTATATTTATTTGTGGGTATTGGCTTTGTCCCATCATATCATAGAATCATTAAGGTTGGAAAAGACCTGTAAGATCATGAAGTCCAACCATCCACCCAACACTACCATATAGCTCACGTGGTCAGAGCTGTACAAAAGACACATGGAAAGGATAAAGTCTCCACATGGAAGAATTTAGTCTAACAGAAGAAGATTAGACACAAAGTTTTATTATGAGTCCAGAAGCTAGATCTGACTTCAGGTGTCATCTATTTTCTGATTGAAGTTAATATGCCCTTAAAAGCATGAATCAAAGGAGTGTTTCAATTTAAACTGTCTTGAGCTAGTGTCTCACTGACCTGAAAGATAAAAAAATGTAAATGGCATTCAAACCTCTTAATTGCTGCCAATAGCAATTCTTTTGTTACTCTGCAAGGGGAACAGTGGAGGCACATCTTTTAGAGAACAAAGCCCCAGGTAAAAAAGCAGTAAGTACCTCATTAGCAATACTGCACTACAAGTGTGCCTAAGACCCCACAGACTTCAAGCCAAGTGTTAAAATAGGTTACTTTGAGTGGATGACTAAATTGTTCCAATGACAGTCTCTCTGATGAAAGGTGCCTAGAGCTACCAGCTCTCAGGTTTGTCTGCCTTACCCATCTGTCTTTTGCCATTCAGTACAGTTCACTTCTCTCTCAATTCAGTATCTTCAAGGTATTTGAAAGTTGGGAATTAAAGATTATAAAATAATAGCTCTTGCAGTAGCTGCTCACAGTTAGGAGACTGTTAAAGTGATTGGGTGTTTATTTTAGAGAGCGTCACAGAGCACTAAAACAAATAAAAAACACATTAGTCGTGAGTTACTGAAGGAGACATTTTGAACCATTGAAGCTGGGCAAATCAAGCCTAGGAGATTTAAAATATTCTTTGTGTGTTAGTAGAGATATATATATTACTTTTTAGATATACTCTAAGCCAGACTGCAGGCATTTCCCTTTCATCTTCTGTATACTTAATGACTTTGTGAAATGCATTGAATGCTGTGATAGAGAGATGCCATAAAAGAAAAGTGCCTGGCCAATTCCTGCTTGCTTTGCTCACGCAGTTAGCTAGAGCCTGCATCAGTAAATCAAACAATGTTTTTTCCAGCACTAGATGAACCGATTTCTCAACTGTCTTCAGCAACCAAATGAGAACACTTTTAGGTCTCTTCCTTTGTAAAAATGCTCTAAAGTAAAAGAAAAAAAAAAACATTTGCTGAGATAAGCCACCTTCTTTTTTAATAGATGTAGCAAGTGGGTGGTGGAGGACAGAAAGGTAACTTGCCAGTGCTGCACAGATTTCACTGAAGCCAGGTAGATTCCCGGTTCTGACAGTGAGTTTCAGAAAAATTCAAGGCTCAGGTTTGAGTTCATGCCAATTAAAAGAAGTACATAAAATTGATTCATAAATGTGTATATTAAATAGGTTATTAAATAAAATCAAATGTATCTAAGTAAAATTTAAGAACTGGTTTAAATATAAAAGAATCTACTCTTTCTCCCCGCAGAAAGGAATGAAGAAAAAGTTCATGTTTGATTCTAGTCACATATTAGCACTCAGTTACTGAGATGAGGAATGTAGCATAGAAATCCAATTAGAAGAAAGTTTATTTGTCTTGCTAATTCTTTGCTTTACTGCAGTCTTTCACAAGGTAAAACATTCACTGAAGTCATTCAGTGTAAACTAAGTGGTATTTAAAGGAAGACACCTATTCAAAATGTGCATATGCTTCATACAGTCACATAAGCAAAGGAGTTAGCTTAAAATATCTTACTGCCCATTCCCAAAACATATGCTCAGCATAGTCTTTCTGGAAGGGCACTGCAGACTACATATGCCATAGTCTACATCTACCCCAGTTCCCTCAGCAGAGTTGGGGAATGCTCCTAGGCACAGGAACTCCATCCCCTCTGCCACTGAATGACAGCACAGTCCTGGCACCAGCTAAAGCTCACTGCAACTATAACTCCCTTCCTGGCCCCGTCTTGGTGTTTGTACAATCCAAGGAGAAAACGAATAAAATAATTCATGGACATGTATATGAGCTTACCACACCAACTGGACTCATTTGCAGAGACCAGCTCAGTGGCTGGAGCAGATCCAGAGTAGGCCACAAAAATGATCAGACAGCTGGAACATCTCTCCTACAAAGCAAGATTGAGAGGGTTGGGGTTGTTCAGCCTGAAGAAAACAAGGCTCCAGGGTGACCTTATTGCAGCCTTTCAAAATCTAAAGGGGCCTATAAGAAAGATGGGGACAGACTTTTTAGCAGGGCCTGTTGTGACAGGACAAGGGGTGACAGTTTTAAATTCAAAGAGGGGAGATTTAGACTAGAGAGAAGGAAGAATTTTTTTACTCTGAGATTGGTGAGACCCTGGCTCAGGTTGCCCAGAGAGATGGTAGAAGCACCATCCCTGGAAACATTTAAGGTCAGGTTGGACTGGGTTCTAAGCAACCTGACCTCGGTGAAGATGTCCCACTCATTACAGGGGGGCCTAGACTAGATGACCTTAAAAGGTCCCTTCCAACCCAAAACATTCTATGATTCTGTGAATCTATGACAGCACATTTTTGGTACTGGTATATATCTAGCCCATTGGATACCATGATGCATGGTGAGTACTGTGCTCTTGCATGCCAAAACATCAGGTTTGCCCAAGTGAAACGATGCTTCTGGCTTATCTAGAGTAAGGATTTTGGGACTGAGCTTGCTACATGTGAAGAGCACCCCAATTAAGAAAGAAACATTAATGGGCACTGGAACACAGGATGTTCCTTTTGAGCATAAAGAAAAATTTCTTTCCTGTGAAGGTGACAGAGCATTGGAACAGGATGCCGAAAGAGGTGGTGGAGTCTCTGTCTCTAGAGGTACTCAAAACCCTCCTGGACGTGATCTTGTGCAATCTGCTGTGGGTGACCCCACTTTAGCAGGGGTTTGGACAAGACATTATGAAGAGGTCCCTCGCAAGCCTTGTCATTCTGTGGTTCTGTGGTTCTGTACTTCTGCGATTCAGAGTGTGGTCCTTGGATCCTAAACCAAGACCTCTCCTAAAATTTTCCTTCCCTTGGCCAGATTCCTCCTGGGCTGTTGGCTTGCCCTCTTGCTACAGCAGCAGCTTGGCATTCAGGTGACATCAATCACATCATCTAGCTGGGACAGTGATGTGAGAAATATTCCCTCACTAATATTCCTCATTCCCTGTTGCCTTCTTACTGACCTGCTTACCTAGGGCACCAGAGCGTACGGGCTGGCCAAGTGCTAGTGTGCTCTCGAGTCACTTGCCTCATGTCTGTGCTTATTAGTAGAAATTCTGGGAGCAGGGAGAATCTTCACGCCCTCCTATGACTAACATGGCTTTAAGTACTACTCAGTCCTAGCTGCAGCCTTTAACAAGAAGGGTTTTTCTGGTAGAATCAATGTCTGGTCCCTGCATGAAGCACACAATACCAAAATGTCAGTAGGCATTTTGAAATTAAATGATGGATACCACTGTTTAAGCTGCTGCCAACCTAAGAACTGTGTCAAGAAAATCATAATCTTAAAAGTTACTGCAAGCACCTAGAATCATCTGGGTCTTAGGATGGTCTTTCACTCATACATGTGATAACCATTAAAAATCACTGAAGTGGCCTCTAATCACTGTGCTTGATGCATTTCTCTAAATATGGCCCATCTACAAACTTCCAAGGAAATGTATAGCTGGCCTGTGTTAATAACAGGAAGAGAGACAGACGAGATGGTTGAAAAGTCAAAAAAGTGTCAAAGAAGCTCAAAATTTCATCTTATCAGTTTGGTAATGCCTTGTTAAAGACAGACCTTTTGGGACAATTTTCTTCAAGTCCTGCAGAGAATAAGGTGTTTAGTCATCTGGAAAAACTTTGTGTGATTAACTCTGATGGAAAATCGATTAAAACCAAAAAGTATAACAGTATTTAATTAACTTGGTTTTAATCACATTATAAATAAATTTTCATCTTACTGCTTCATCTAAACTGTTTTCTATTTTTTGCTTTTCTTACATTATAAGCATTTGTTGAAAGTTTCCAAGCTCTTTCATTATTTTCAATCATAATGGACTGTATCACGCCAAGTAGTTTATGCATGGAAAAATAAGTAGACATCTTATGCAAAATAATTAATAAGAGTGATCAATAAATATTTCCTCACTAAGTCATCAAATATTTTCTTCTTTAAAATCACATATGCATGACACTTTAAAAAAATGTATCAGAGTTAGAATCTTAGCTGTACAAAAACCTATATGGCTTCAAGACAATTCATTTTAAAACAAAACAGACTCATTAATGACACATGACCTGAAATTAGATAGTTAAAATATGAATTTCTGTACATCTTTATCTGGTATAATATGACTAGATTATATTTAATACAATGTCATACAATCAATCAATACTTAATATAATGTCAATACAGTGCATACAGCTTTTTTTGTTTCATATTGGCAACTTATCTGTTCAGCGCCTGGCCAAGAAGTATCAGTATATTTATCAGTATACTGATAAATAGATGCTTACAATATTTTTTGTCCTATGCATCATAAAATGGTCCTAATTAAGCAGGATTAGAGTGCTATTGATTCTTCCATGTGAAATTTAAAAAGCTCACCACCAAAGGCCAATTTACATTCTTATTATTCACCACATGTGAAAATAAAATAGCTTTGGCATGATAAATGTGAATTCTTTGTCAGCAATTCGCTGTCTACAATACATTTGGAACAGCTTCTTTGCTTAAATTGATAACAAATATCTGATCTGAAGAAAACGTTCTCTTTTGGTTTTTTTGACATGCGATGCTAGTTCACACTGAATTATGTTGCATTAGATCATGAGCCAAGCAGTGGGGGAAGTGAGAAGGAGAAGGGGGGGGCTGGGGAGGAGAATAAATGTGTGACATAATCTAAAGAGTGCTTCAAAATTGTTGGAAGTGCAAAGGAAACAGCAGTATATCAGGAGCCCCTGTTAAGTGTTGTAACTTGGGTTCAAAAGGGCACAGATCCTGACCTTTGCCTCCTTTATCACTTATTTATAGCTTTCAGAAACACATTACTGTGTAGGGAGGCTGTGACAAGATACAGATGCAGAAGAGCAGCAGCTGCCTGGCTGGCAGACCCTAAAATCTCAGTCACAATGAAGTACTCAGTACATGAAGCACCATTGTAAAACAAAGAACAGAATATGAAATCCCTGACAACCCCACTTCCCAGCAACAGGCCTTAGACTAGACAGTTAAAGAAGAATGATAAAAAAATACTACCCAGCACTTAATAATTTACCAGTGGTTTATTATGCTGTTACATGATATGACACTTGTGTAATTTATTTTTCTTTAAAGTCATGTAATGGAACACTACAGTGTAAATCTAAGCTGTTTTCTTCCTGCAGATAGGAAGGAAAGAAATGTCCAGCTGGAAGAGTCTAAATAGGTGTTTAATGCAGGTGGCAAGAAGGAGAAGTAATAAAAATAGTTGTGGAAACTGGTCAAACACCCATCTGCTTGAAGAAATCTGGATTTCCTTATACTCTAATGCTTGAAAAAAAAATTGTTTCAAATGCTGGTGCAGACGCCTATTACAGATTCAGAGTATGATAGCCAACAATAAGTGTGCAGGGCGTAATCGGCACATCCAGTGTGGAGGTCTGATGAGGTTGTAACTGTCTCTCTTTGTCTAGACTCTTCTGATTACATCCCATTTCCTCTCCCTTTCTAGTGGCAAACTTGACTTCCAAATTATGGTAATGTGATCATGCTCTTTCTCTAACTGGTTGTATTTACATTTCCTTACCTCAGAATGAGTTTAGAGAAATTCAACTGAAAACAGTTAAGTTTTTTTTCATCATCCAGTTTCTGAGACAGTCAATTGTTGGCCACTTGTTATTATTATGGCCTTATTTGCATCCAGACTTCTTCCCAACAGTATTTAAGAAAAGTTAGATAGAAGTTTAAAACCTAGATTTTGAGTGCTATTGTGTGTGAGGCAAAAGAGAAACAGGTTCAAAATGGAAGACCCGCAGCTTAGTTTAAACTCATTTTCTGCATTTCATCTATTGGAAGTCTGAGATGAGCTGTTTAAAGCACTGGGAATTGCTATGCACCTAGTCTAGAGTGGATATTGAGGAATAGCAAAACCACAGGTGGTCTTTGGACCTGAGTCTGATTTTCTGTTTCTGTAGCTTAAAGCTCAGGTTTCTGAATGTTATAAAAATGGAATATTTCTATACAAATTGAAAACCACACTGCTGTACTCTAATATCTTACAGCAAGATGAGAAAAGAAACCCTCTTCCTGCATTGGAGAGTGCCTTAAAAGGCAAAGTCCATTTCTTTACCTGCAGAAAATGAGCCTCTTGGCTCAGATTCTGGTGGAGTACTGGGAGACAAAGTCCATCTCAGAAATAGCTCTGCTGCTTTCGCTGGGTCAGAATGTCACACTTTTCTCTGTGGAAAGGAAGTTGGTTAATCAGTGTGCAAATTTTACCTAAGAAATATTTTCAAATTGGTCTAAGTGACTGAGGGACCTCAGCCCTACTCTTTGAAATGATTTTGGAATTCATATTCCTTGAATACAGATATTTGAAGACACAGAGGGACCTTTTCCCTTTCAAAATGTGAAGGTGAAATTGATGGCTCTAGAGAAGTAAATGACCAAAACTTTCCCCAGCAGGGAAATGAGAAAGTCAGTAAACAAAGCAACGCTTATCCAACAGGTAAACAGGGCAGAAGAGAATTTTCTTCTAGCTAACACGCATCTTAAACTGTGGCAGCAGAATACCGCCAGCACCCAGATAATTCAGACCTCAAAAAAAAAGAAAGAATGCTGGGTAAAAAAATCTTGCAACATGGAAACTTCTATTTTTCGTTTTAATTTGGAAAGTCCAGGCTTTTTCTCTTTTAATGCTGACATTCTTCACAGCATGAATATTCTGCCTTTCAGTCAACTACGCCGATAATTTAGGATACTTTCCAGAATACCCTCAAAATGCAAATGATGTCATAAAAGCCATTTTGCTTGAGTATGCAAATCTGACATGCATCAAACAATCATAAGCCCGAAACATATTTCCACTGAAATGAGAAAATCTGTCAGCAATATAAGCAAAGCAAAAACCTGATTTAGGTCTAGTTGACTCTAACTGTGCAAGACCCCTGGGGCTGAATTCCTTTGGACTCCTGTTTTTTTTGGAATCACATGCTACCTACTCGCTCTATCTCATGTTATACTTTTATGCTTTTTTAACCTTCTGCTGTCTTTGGCTTCCTCTGTTATGGATTGCATCAGACATTTTGCCACACTGGTCTTCATTAAATCTTTCTGAAGCTCCTCCATCTTCTTAACTCACCATTAATTATCTTGTCTGTACAAGCATTGATGGCCTAATTTTTACTTCCCCTCCCCCTCTATCCTATTAACTAATATTATTGCTCTTATTTCTTCTGAAAATAAGTAATATGCAGCACTCCAGCAATGGGCATGTTCTGAACTGAAATGCAGCCTGTGAAGCCTGTGCTTTTGCATCCAATGTAAACATATCTAGAAAACAGCATCTGGAGTCTGGTATCTCTATATCTTTGTTAATTAATGTGAATGTTACTATCTCGTTGTTTCCTTGAACTCTCTCATCTGGTATGATCTACTCTGTGTCTTAAAACCATCTCAGAAATATCCACAGTCTTTGTTTTTAGGGTCCATTTTTACCACCAGTTTGCTATTTAAGGCCAATGCATAGTCAGCTGTTTCTTCTCCAAGATAACAGAGACACAGAAGTCTTTAAATTATAAGACATTTTGATTTAAGACCACTTTTAATTCTATTTCTGTGCAGCACTGTACTCAGCAGTGGAGTTCTTAGGCATATGACATACAGAACAGTAAATGAAGGAATAACAAATGTGTCTATAATCTAGGATTTATGGTTTGAAATTACAGTGTAGAAAGTTCTCTGTCATCATCTTTTGGTGAGCAGAGAGATCTATGACTATATTATATATGTCCATGACATATCTAATATATATATACTGCTAATATAGTCAATGATGATACTAATGGTTGGACTCAATGATCTTAAAGTTTTTTTCCAGCCTAAACGATTCTATCATATAAAGGGTTTGCATGCTCAAACTTCATACCAGAAAAGCTCAAGATGGATTTTTCTGGAGTTGCTGAAACTACTCAGAGCTAGATTACAGTTTGGTGAGAGTGAAGGAAGGGAAAAGATCTGTAAGTCGTGCCTCCTGGGATGTGACAGATAGCCCCCTACATGGGCTGGCTCAGGTCCTGTAGGCCACTGATCCTCCCCACTGAGGCATGAGCAAGTTGATGCAGAAGTGAGGGATACTGCAGGACTGCCAAGCTGGGTATGGCTCTGTGGTTAGAGAAGGTGCCCAGGTAGCAGCTGAAGGCAGGGAGAGAAGAGCTGAGCAAGCCCCAGGACAGCTGAGCTCAGGGCAAGTGGTGTGGGAAAACATTTCTGAAGGGCTGGGGAGAGTCCTGCTAAGGCCATTCTGAGGGATGCCTGCACTGCTGACATCAAACACTGAGTCTGAGGGCTGGGAACAAACAATAACCCAAACACCACGCTCAAGTGGAAACTTTGTGAAGGCTTGAAAAAATATGGCTTCTGAAGTCTTAAACATTACCATGCTGCAATCGTAGCATCCAATTTATGGTGATGAGACAAAGGAAAGAAGGGGGAAGCCTGTATTGTGAATAGCAGATTGCAATCAGACTTCCAGTATGATTGCTGTGTAGCCTTTGTATTTTCATTTGCTGTTATATACATCTTCCTGCGTGTTAGTATGAAAAGGAATTAATAGCATTTCTGCTCATTGTGTCTGCTGCCTTTCCCTATTGCCACAGTTCCCTGTGAATAATTCATAGTCTAATGTACTTCCTTTTAACTCTGTAACACCGGCACGTTTAATTTACACACAAAATAAGAAAGGAGATTCCTTTTATCAGATCAATGAATTAGGTCTGAATGCAAAATCATCTTGCTGGTTGGCAGATTCTCACTACAACTACCCCCTTATGAAGAAATAACAAAAGGCTTTTTGTTGTTGATGTTGGAGATTTTAGGTTTTGGGGGAATTATTTTTTTTTTAATCTGGGCTACTCTGTAATAATTTCTAATGAATAATTCAAATGTCATGGGAAAGTGAAGCTGCTAGAGACTCACTTCCTCATTATTAATTGTAGATTTCCTCTTCTATTGGTAATACTGCACTGAAAGTTTGTACTGACAAAATCTAATGAGTGTGACTTAGAGCATATTTAATTCTTCATCCTCCATGAAAGGTGCAATGAAATTGCCTTGGGTTGTGTGCACAGGCTTTCCCATGAGAGATAAAATTAAAAAGATTTCTTGTGTTTCTCAGGGAGATTTTATTTTACTTCAGACCTGAATAGCAACACCAGGGATTTTCCTTCTTCCTCTGCAAACACTAACTTAACTTTCTTCATGTGATTGCATGATGATTAACTTCAGCAATACAAGAGCATTAATCCCAGAACATGAATAGCACACTTTGATGTTGCTCGTGGCCAAAGTGCACCACCCATTCATTTAAATATCACAGGAAAAGCATCCACTTCGGGGAACTTTTGAAATTTTTTTCTTTGAGTTTTCATAACAGGTATGATACGACTTTAATGAGCTTTAAACTTAATTTAATTTATTTAACTTATGCAAATAACTCCAAGCCTTTTGTTTTGGAAGATCAAAGTTGTTTGCATAGCCTCTTCTTCACATAATCTCACAAACAAATATTTTCATGGGGAAGCTTTTTTTGTTCTGTTGGGGGTTTTTTGTTTGTTTGTTTGTTTGGGGTTTTTGTAATCCCAGATAAGTATTTATATCTGGCAGAAATTCCAGAAAAGTTTTCTCAGTCTTCACACATCTGAGTAAGCAGATCCTCACAAGCTATAAATTGCCATAACTTACTGCAATTTTGCACCAGCTGAGGACTAGGCAGTAAATAAATCTGTGTTTATCTGACAGCTTGAACTCAACTTTTCCATTAAGAACAAAGGAATGACTAAAATTTTAACAATGATGTTACGTCTGTACTGAAATACATGAAGGAATGTAGGAATGAGATTAGAAATCCCATACTTCTCTCTCTATTAGAGTGACAACAGAACAAAAAAAGGTGGCCATACTCATGGTTGTTTTGTCCTTTTCAGTTAGACCTCTTAGGGTTTTGGTGGTTGAACCTTTGTTCATGCAGCAGTGGCTTATGTGTTTAGGCCCAAAGATTTCAAGTTTGTAGTAGATGGTTCATCCTGGAACATAATATTATAAGAAATAAATGTGTGCGGCCAAAGCTCAATGCACAAGTTATCTCAGAGAATATAATGGAGGTAAGTTGTAACAAAATAAGGCTACACAAAGTTTTGAATGCCCCACAGCAGGGAGCTGCAGCCATACTCCAGTGTCAACTATTGTGAGAACAACAATAAGGCTAGGACGGGAGATATTATTAGATTTAGGTAGTAACTAAAGTAGTACCGAAATAAACCTTTTCTGTCTCTTGTGCACGCTATAAATGATCTTATACAGTAAGCACTGTATGCAAATGTAAAGATCGTCAAAACTGTTATTTGTTCAGAACTCAATATTAGAAGCAGCTCTTAGCACTGTACACTGTAATATTTTGAACAGGAATTTCTAACATTATCATATTTTTAAGATCCCTAGCTAGGCACAAACTTGCTGGCATTTAAAAAAACAGATATTGTAAATATATATAAAAATAATATATAGAATTCTCTATTACTCCATTATTGGTATAAAATGAAGTCAACCACAGTTAAACTGTTCATAAATGGTAAAACCGGGGTCAAGAATCCTGCCTCCAGGTCTGCTGCTCTAATAGGTCTGTGAGAGTGTATTAAAACTGATTATTTTACAAAAAAAAGGCATCAGACTCAACTCATTTTCACTGTGTACTGTCATTATGTGTGCCAGGAAATTACAGCTTATATGAACTAGAAATAATTCCAGTATTATGCATGAAGGGAGGGCTGCAGTAAAAGATTTGTTTAGGTAAGCTGTAAGGTGATATGGCTACAGTCTTTTCTGAAACATACACTATGAAACACCTATTTGTTTTATATACTAATTAGCTGCTTTCAAATTTTCAGATATTTTTTTGGTTACCAGGACAACTCAATCTTTTAGATGGAATTTGCACAATAAGCTCACAAGGAGGTGAATCACTGGTCTACCACAGGGTATTATGCAAGATACCCATTTAAATGACTCGAGCTAAAAATCTAATCCATCATCTAATTCACTGGCCCCAGACACAATGAAGTTTATGGGCTTCAGTGGGTAGTCTGAAATTTACCCACCAGCCATTATGGATACTCACATCTTCTGCAGCTACCTGCTAGGACACTCAAAGGCATCCAGAATCTTTCCTGTGAATGTGTCCTACTCTGTGAGTTCTGCCTGTTGAAGATTTAACGTGACATGACAGGATGTGATACCCTCAAGGTCAACTGCTTTACATTTGCAGTCAGGTTTTCCAAAGGAGATAGAGGCACCTTGAAACTCATGTCTGGTTTATGAATGTATCTACAAAATCCCTTCAAGATGTGCATAATAAAATGGGATTAATATAATATTCTGGACAGCAAAATAGCTCATGGAGAAAGGTATTTTAATATGCTTCCCCCCATCTATCTCAATTTCTGTTTAGAAAATAACACAATATTCTTGGACTTGGAAGGACAGCAAACCAGAAGCAGTCTGGTGGTGTTACCCAGTGATGGCGGATTTAGCTGTGGATGGTTGGTTACCACTACGTTTGAAATTCATACCACTGAATGAAACTAGAAAGTTTTGGAAAAAGGAACTTCAAGTCTTCTACTGTAATTCTCATAAGCCCTTTATTTGTTCTGAACCTTAAGTAAAGTTTAATATTTTAAGAAGCATTTTGACAGAATATATTAGAGCACTGTACTCTTAGGACTTCTAACATCGGCTGACGATAGAAAGTAACAACATCTTAAGCCTCATTTGTTGAAGACTTCTGAAATATTTTAAGGTCTATTGAAAACTGATTGGTGCATTTATAGTGCACTATTAAATTGCTTATTAAAAGGTTAGATATGTCTAAAAGAATAAAGATTCAGCATTGTCACAAAATTAGTGACTGGCATCAGAGTCGTACAAGATCACTTCTACTCCAGGTTTAGGTGACAGCAAAGATAAGAGACATATTTAGACTGCAGGGGAAATAATGGTGGATTGACAACGTTAGCAATAATGTACAAAAGTTAGTGCCTCTAAGAAGTCACTCTCTTCCCAAAGTTTGCTTAAAAGCCAAGTATCCCACCACATTAATAAAGAAGTGATTATGAGAACTTTCTGGGAACATGCTAAGAGAAAAGGTAAATAGGCTACTGAAACTAATCAGGACTCGTTAACAATATGCTCAATATCCGCAAAATAGTAAAGAAAATTTCTGACACAGGGAGGAATGTGGAAATGAAAATGTGATGTTTTTCCATTGGTCGCAAGAGAATAACTCACTTCAGAAAGCTGCTTAAAACAATGGAAAACTATCATTAAATTTTCATACATTTAGTAAGGTTCTAATTTATCTGCTAGAAATAATCAAATAAAAGTTGCTTAAACTCATAAGAACTTGGTACTGATAACTCTCCTCTGTAGAAGCTGAATATTCTTCTGGAGCAACATTAAATGTCCTTTCAACGTTAAGGTCACAGTGACAAGATGAAGCATCAGTGGTGCAGTTCTTTGTATGAAAAATCAAGAGGTGCATGTAGACGCTCAAGGGATATTGTCAATCTTCAGATGACCACAGACAATCAACGGTTCCATTTTCAAAGGCTCAAAACAAAGTTTTGAAAGACATCAGGAAAGAATTTCCCTACACTGGACCTTTAAAAACCGGTTTTTCCTTTGGTGCATGTAAAATGGTTCATGTGAAATCTTACAATAAATCCCTAGAAATATTAACTAATTTGCAGAGTCTCCCCAGCCACCCAGCAGAGGGTTCTGGGTAGGTAAAATTCTTACTCTGCTCTGAGCAAAGGTATGAATACTATGCTAATGTTCTTCCTGTTGCTACTGTATTACATCAGTGATTCACCTACTATTAAATAGATAAATAACACCCTTTACCTCTTTTCCAGTGAACCAGTTCCAAGATTTCAGTAAAAAAGACCTCCCAGAACATCAATATTTCCAAAGGGAGAGTTATCTCCCTCAGATTAAAGATGGACTTAGAAGGAAGACCTAAGTGTCACAATGAGCTGACAATAATCTGCCTGTGCTTTGTTGCGTGCCCTTTTGTTAAATTCCTCTGTTCACGGGCACTGGTCAACGGTGCAGGTTGACAGATCTTTGTTATCTTGTTACGCAGCTGAGGTGCAGTGCAAAAAACCCCAAACATTTAGTGTTCAGGTAAAAAAAGTTAAAAGCCCTGTCAAGTTATGGTGTTTTGTACAATGTTGGAAGAAAAGAAATGGAATTATAGAGAAACTAAGCAATCTACTATTTTGTCTTCCTGTGTACTCATACACAGGATATAAACCAGTTTTATTTATACCTACTCCGTAGTGGTTTAGCACTTAAATATAAATCCATCTAAGAGAATTAGAGAATTCTCATAGATGAGATGTTCAGATATATTTTTGAAAAATGACAATGCAGTAGCCGTTTGAGCTTATTTGTGTAAAATGCTATGCTGTGGAAACCATCTGCTTAGAAGTAGATCAGAAGGGAAATGTAACTGCATGACTTTAAATCTACAGAACGGGGCTCCAAAAATTCAAGATCCATCAATCAGTAGCTTGCATTGCTACCTAAAGTGTCTTTAACGTACAAAGGATTGTTGGATAATTTTTTTGGCACTAACTCTGTCTTCAACAAAACGCATCATCTGTAAACATACAAATTAGTTGGCTTCCAATTAATCTCTTATAGGAGGTGCATTCTAATTAAGTTTAAAGGCAGACTGGGGTTTTTTAATTAGGATGAATTATAAAAATGTTACTGCTTATGGTGGTGTTCTTTATGCTTTACAGTGTAAAAATGAATTGTAATTTCTGAAATTACTTCAAACACTGGTAGCACATTTTATTTATGCCTCTGAACTGCATTAAAATAATAAATGGTTGGCTTTGTCACCAAAATAAGAAAGCTATAAACATTAATTAAATTAGAAGCATGTGATTGTGTGTGGGCATGAGTGTGTGTGACACAGAGATCAGGCAGAAGATAGTAGTCGTATGTTAAAATGGTTTTCTTACATAAATGGACTATGCCATATTACATTTATTAAAATGTATTTATGGAACATTAACTGTAATACTCACATCTGAAAATTAAAAAAAATGAAAAAAATTACCCAGACTACCAGTCAAGAACACTTGTGCCTATGGACTGTTGAGTGACTTCTAATCTCTACTACACTGGTCAAATTCTATCAAAACCAGTGAGTCATTTGGTATTGGAACCTGGATAATGAAAGGTGAATGTTTCGTATGTTCTTGTAACACTTTCTGTCAGTTTATACATAGTTACCCATCGAAGTTCACAGAGTTCCTCTCTTTATGTCATTTTGTACAGTACGCAGGTGCACCCATTTCAAGATATTAAACAGCACGTGATGTATTCAAAGAAGATTATCTATTAAGCATATTCCAGCAGTGACTGAATGAGAAAAAAGGGAAAGGGAGTGGACTTTGTGGAAAACAAACAAACAAAATAAAACAAACCAAAACAACTGCCATAAACCAAAACCCATCAATGGGAAGGCCTACCAGGGTCTTCCATGCCAATTAGACTTTCTAACAGAGTTGAAGGGAAACTGTTTCTGTAGCCATCCCTTTCCCTCTAAGAGAAATAACATGAGCTGCTGGTTAAAAGTCACAGTATTGCCAAATAGTTAACTGCACTGCCTCCGGAGGTATGCGGTAGTTTTGTCATGAAACCTGCTGAGGAATTACATAGTCTGGTCCAGGGTGGACCTGTGAAGTTCCAACCTAGTTACTGTTTAGGTAGAAGTAAGTGGGTTTTAAGCTTACCTATCTACCTATCTATTATATATATAATATAATACGTGTTGTATTCATTTTCCCTTTTGCCATTTGTATCCTGCCCCTTTTGTTCTCATCTCTTACAGAGAAAGGACACACAGTGCAAGGTTATCACTGAACAATACTATACATTTCTTCAAGAATAACTTTTCCTGTAGCTTGTTCATTTTCTCATTGTTATTTGTGTCCTTTAGTTCTTGCAACATTTTCATCATTGTTTCCATACTTCCCTTAGCACCTCTGATAGGACTCTGAAACAAATTCAGGCCCCTAATTCCCAGCTTCAAGCTTTTTCCTGGGCTGTCCCACGTGTTTTCCCTAAAGCTGTTTGACAGAAATAATGACCAGCATCTTCTCCTTCCTGATGCAGCAGACCTCTACCCTCCCATAGGAGCATGGTATTTGTAGTGAAGCTCGATCTTGTCCGCTGTTGGTCCCAAACGTGGAGCTAAATCTTCCAGAAGGTGCTCTTGTACACCTCACTGTCTTCTGGCCCCTGCAAAATACTTTTCTCTCTGATCTTGCCCTTTCTCAGATAACAATGTATATATTCACAACTAAAACCCCAGAAAACAGAATCACAGAATCACAGAATCACAGAATCACAGAATCATTGTGGTTGGAAAGGACCTCCAGGGTCATCAAGTCCAACCTTTGTCCTAGCAAACATTCTGCAGCAAGACACACTACGGCATGCTGGCATGTAATTCTCCCCTGGGGCTGGAGATAAGAGAGGGACTGACATATGACAGATGTGACATCGCTTATTGGAAGATTCTTAGGCAGAACAGTGATAAACACTATCTAAATCTGTATAGAAGAGAGGAAGTAATCCTGAACTTTAACTAATCTCTTTTTTCATCCTCTCACTAATTACACTGCACAAACTTTAACTGCTTATTATTTAAAACCCGTAACATTGAAAACCAAGCTGAACATCTGAAAAAAGAAGTACGAGGATTAAAAGCTGCTTTTGTTTTCAAAAAGCTGATAGAACCAGCTCTGTGATGTCCTACACACCTTGTTCCTGCAGCTCCTCTTCCTTCCAGGTATTTTTGGCATCCAAGGGCCTCAATGCTTGATGAACTAAGGACCAGCTGCAGGGCTCCTGCTTTCACAGGTCCTGAAGTGAGGTGGCTGGTGGCAGCAGGAGGACATGGTAATGATGATTGTGACTGTGGCTGATGCATGCATGGCTAAATATGGCAGGTTTGGGTGTAGGCAGCCTGCGGCTTGAAAGAAGATTTTCTGGGAGGTCTTTATATTTTTACAGAAACTGGTTCTTCTGGAGTTATCCTTGGACTAGAAAATACAGAACAGGACACAGAGGTAACAAGCTGACTGCACAACTGTGCCAGAAGTCCCAGATTTCCAGGTTAACCACTCTGTAATGAGACAACTGCTGTGTTTGCACTTGGTCACCAACAGTCAGGCTTATATTGTTTTGCACTAAAGGATCTAGATTTCAAAGACCAGATGTCCCATAATTCTATGAATATTTCTGTCTTTTTTTTCCATCTGCTGTTCGATACTGGTATTAGGCACCCCTGACTTCTTCAAGATTTGTTGAAGGCCATAACCTTGACTTGAATGTAATTTATTTTTGTTGATACACCTTCTTCTCAGAACCTCAAAAACACTTCTGCTAAAATATGATCACTAGGTGACCTGAGTCCCCTTAGACTGCCCTAAGTCCAGGATCCACTATAGCCGAGAGACTCATCAGAACAGAGCAAACTAACTCTGCTTTGTCTCATGTCCCCTTTGCTTTTGTATCTTGAAAATTCTTCTGAGCAATTTTAAGGTCACATCTATTCCCCATTCCTTGTGACTTGTCTTTATTTGCCACATCTCTATATCTCACGGAAAGATTAATATTTGACCATCTATGACACTTTGCATGTGAGTACACACTTTGCAATGGCTGCCTGGGGACAGTTATTGTTAATGACAGTTCTCCTTTTGAAATTTTTCTTGTGCAGTAACACAAAGCATCTAAGTTCCATACAAAAGTAAATTAATTGTAAGGTAAAAATAAGTACTGTCTTGCTGTATGCTTTAAAACACTGTCTGAATCTTTATTTTGGTCTATGCAATATATAGGATGTGTCGGTGAAAGTAAAGCTAATGTAGGGATCTTAAAGAAGGGATATCCAGAGATGTTTTAATTACCATCAGCAGAATGAAATAGATGCATCTTTGAAAATCCAGTCTCTAACCATTTATGTTCTTTGGCTCTTCAGTAAAAGCCATGAAGTCTTACTTCAGATTTTATTTCCCATTTTACATTCATTTCTTTTAGTCTTTTAATTTTTCTCAATTCTAAAAATCTTATACAGAATGCAAAACCCCCTTTTTTTTTGTAAGTCAACACAACCTTATGTATCACTTTTTGAAATGCCAGGTTAGAATAATGTTCTGTGGACAAAACTCCATTCATTAGGAAGCATAAAAGGATTTTGCTGAGGTGCGATCTTCCATCATTCTGTCACTTTGAAATCGTTGCAGGTTCACAGCTGGACTACAGCAACTCAAAGTGCATTGCTAAGTGAAAGGAGAAGACAGGTGACAATTACATAAAAAGTCACTACAAGTAATTTTGTTAGGAAAAAGCTGTCAACTATAAAGCAACATTTACATTAAAAAAAAAAAAAAAGAAAAAATAAAAGAAGGTAACAACTCTCTCCTCCCCAAACTTTCTTTAATCTTCTAAGAAAGTATCTTCTAGTATTTGGCATAACAAGAGAGATTCATAGATCAACTTCTAAACCAAAAAAAACCAAGGAGACTGGAATGGTGATTATGGAAGGATTGCCTTGAGCTATACATTTTACTGAGACTGAACTCTATGTAAATATGTGGTAAGTAAACATAAGTAATGTCAGCCTATACGTCTAGTACTTTAAAGCCTGCATTCAATAAATATGTCGTACAACATAGTCTGAAATTTGTTATTAATTGAGAGTAGTTATTTAGACACACTCAATAATTTATAACCCCCACTACTACAAGCAAAGAGGTATCCTTTCTTAATTATATTGTCAGTTGTTAACAGGATTATTGAGGTTGGTTGAGGCAATATTCATTTTAAATATTAATGATAGGAATTTTTCAGACTTTGTTTCCATATAACACCTACAAGTTGTATTTTGTCTGTGTGACCAGGATATTAATCTGAACTACATGGTATGTTAATATTCCATTAATTTTTGTTCCTATGCCATGTGCTATCAATGTACTTTCAGCGCTGAAACAAATACTTTCTCTGTAGATGTTATGCTGTATTATTACTGGTGACTCCAGCATTAATCCAAGGCAGATACGTAACTTTCTAGATGACATGGCCGTAATGAACAGCAAAAGAAGGCAACACCTCATTAATGTGCTCTATTTTGGTTTTATGCTATGCTCCTCTTCTTTTTACCTAAGCTCTAAGTCCAGAAGCTATGAGTAGCAAGGCATGGTTCACATGAAAATTAGGTACCAAACTTTCTGTTCGGAAAACCCCGGATCAACCTTTGCATGCTGCTGAATTTGACATTCCATAAACATTTTGGTTTCCCATTTTAAAGACTCCCAGTCATCTAGAGTTTTGCATCTCTGTCTCCTCCGGGATATCTTATGGTTGACAGGGCTGAAGAAATGGTGCTTCGCTAATGTTTGAACTCTAATGAAATCCAGACACTCTTGAGTCTTTAAAAGCCACCTGAGGGGCTGGATCCTGTATGTGCTTTTGGAGCAAATTTAACATACAGTGGCTTCCAGAAGACACTTCTGTACAATTATGCTTGGTCTTTCCATACTGTGCAGCTCTATGTAGTCACCTGACACTGTGTACAGAAATACAGGATAAAATTGCACCTTCTCATAGAATTTTTTTCTTTTTCTCTCTCTGATTTTTTTTTTCTTGACTTCTCTGTTTCTATATGTGCCTTTTGAAAATGCACATCTATTAGGAATTTATTCTCAGGTTTCTCAATATTTCATTGTATTTTATGTGTTGGATATCAAAACTAAACCCTAATGCAAAGAAAATACACAGTTTCCTAACATTTGGATCCATTTAATTAATTCAAATTCCAAGGGACAGATTAGATGTGAGAATTCTTCAAGTTTCCTGTCCTAACTTATTCCGTCTTTTTATAGACCTTTATTGGATAAGAAGGTAGCTAAAAGGAATAAAGCTAATACTGTTTTCTTCTTTGTGAAAAAAGCAGACTGAGTACACATTATTTATTTATTAAATTGTCAAAAAAAGGAGAGGCTGATAATAAATTAACAATGTTTAATTTATTAAATCAGGTGTTCAATACTTCCTATGACTAGTTCTATCCTTAGTCTTACTTTATCTCCAGGCATGTTAGCATTGGATATGGAGGAATTTATGACCTTATTCCTTTAAATACTGGAATGATTGATGTGGCTATTCCCAACAGCTATCCTTTTCTGCTATGTGTGTTTAACAAAGGCCACTGACTTAGCAAGGCACAATTCCAGCACATGCCTGCACATAAAACTGCTCTGGCCCCCACTGTGGACTTAGCTTTTCTCCAGCTTTTCAATCCAAAATCACCTTTGTGAAATAAGTTGGGTCCTTTTCCATTTCTCAGGCTTAGCATCCATAAATTCAAGAGTGAGTTATAACTTGCGTAGTTTAATATTGTTATACATAACTGCATTCAATGGATTGAGATGATTGTATATTTAGGGTATATTGTACACACACATATATATATAGACATCTTTGCATCCCGTCGTTTAGAATTTCCTTTTCCTCAACTCTTATTTAGTGATGGGAAGAGGTGATAATAATCTGTCTTTATGTTTATGGAGTGCTGAGTATAAGTCCGAATTCTGGTCATCTAGATGCCGTATGGCTCATTGGTAGTGGATGTTATTAATGGTATTTTTTGAAACTTCAGAATAAGTAAAATAATAAGTAAAAGTAAAAAACAAGTAAATGCCTAATATTTCACATCCTAGTTGGGAAGGACAAAAAAGAAAATGGATCCTAATCTCTTCATCTCAAAGCCATAGACTATAACTACTATTTAAAACATATGTATAACCAAACATAGAAACAGCCTAAGCTACTCACATGCAGAGAGATACTTGTGTTGAGGTAAAAGAAGAAAATAGCTCCAAAACCCTATGCTCTTAGAAGCATATGGCTTCTGATTTTTTTTTTCGTTTTGTATCTATATATATATATATGCACACATATATATAAAACCAACAAACAGTTCAGCTGGAGCATACAGTCAACTTGGATTCAGTTTGCTTAAACTGGAAACCAAAATAACACTTGGACTATTAGCTATTTGGACATAGGAAATCTTTTGTCATTAAGGACTGCTAAGGTAGAACCATGCACTCTTCCTTTTTTCTCTATTTGTTATTGTGCATGAACAACTGAAAAAAACCTGTCTCAAAACACATTATTGACATTCTCTCCCTCTTTCATATCTGACCTTCTCAGAGCTTGACAGGACCTAGAGACCTCTAAAATGCATAGGCTTCATCCCACCAGCTAACCTGGATTCACTCGCAATGTTTCCTTGAATCCCTTGCTGTATTCATGGGTCAGTGAGTGCCTGCTGTTCATTTACACCACATTATTCATTTCTGTTTTCTGCAAGTTGTCAATGTTGAGGAAAGGGAGTTTGTTTTAGGAAGTAATCAATTAAAACAAGCATCTTGCTCACAAAAATTCATGACAAACTGTTAACTCATTTTAAAAAAAAAAGTAGAACAAATATGTCATTAATCGTGCAGTTTACACCCACTACATGACTGTTCTTTCAATGCATGGAAATCAAGAACTGGATTAACTCCTGAGTACCAGACTGCATCCACAGAAGCACTGGTAGCACGATAATTTGCTACACATGGAAACAGAAGTGAGACTACAACTACTCTGTTGAAGGGCAAACACAAACCATGTTTAGAACCTTATAAGTTTATTCTGCATATCAACTAAAGCCATGGGAATTGCTGGATATATTTTCTGGACTTTTATGCCAAATTACTTTGGCTTCTCTATTTCTGTTGACATCAGGTTTTGGCACTCGTGTTGGGCAGCCAGGTATGAGATGAGCTGATTTGCCTGATAACTTTCTGTCTTTCCATTTTTTTGCTTCCAGGGATGTACTTGCACCTCACCCTAATAAAGCTCAGACAAATAATCTGGGATTTGTGGTGTAACTTCTTAGTTAAAGTGGACTTGAAATCAGAAAAATGTATTTTACAGAATAACTAATTCTGATATTTAATTAGTCTGCTTGGTCTATATATTGTTTTGGTTGCAAAATGTGGCCCCATGTGTTCTTGTGCAGTCTTGCTAGCCACCCATTAGTGTTTCTCCACAATAACCCCTGAGCATGATGACTAACAACATGTGAAAGAAATATAGATATTTCAAAGATAATAATGCTGCTACAAAGTTCAAACACAATTTTCTGCTGTCTGCAAAAGCGGAAACACAAATGAGAGTCTCTGTGGAAGGAAAAGAAGGCAGAACTCAGCTGTGACATGCTCCGAAAAAAGCATCTCAGCCAGTCATGACTAGTAATCGTATTGTGTCTCTGAGTTAGGACATACTAGGGGTAATTATGGGAAAAAGGAAGAAACGGGATGTTCAGAAAAAGGACTCAACCTATAGGAAATCAAGTTTCATTTTGGTCTTTCAGAGCAACTCTATATTTTTTTTATTTCTTTTTACCTTTTTTTTTTTTGTTTCAGTCCTCTGTGCTATGGCTTCTCTAGAACTTTATCAACCTTCTAAACTGTATCTTGAGCCTTAGATTACTGTAAATTATAGGAAAGCACTGTAAGGAACACATTAGAAATACATAATTGACAAACTGCCTGGGAAATACAGAGTGCTCAATCTCATCTTCTTTTCAAGAATATTCTTGAATGATTAATATTTTCACAGCGTGTCATCAGACCTTCATTAATCCCATTCTTTTTCTAGCCTCACTCCTTTCCATGGCTGTGTAGTCACATTCAGAAAAACTGTAGCGGGAGAGGAAAAAGTAATTTTAGGCTGCTGTGCTCTCCTTCCTGAACGTGTCCTGGAAGTGTCAGTCTGTTTAGTTTATGGTGTGCTGAGATAAAGTCATAGTATGCTGAAAGAACAATAGGGCATGACAGTGCTGCACTGATTTCTGGCTCATCTGAAAGTTGATGTCATTATTCAGCGTTGGCCTGATTATATACAGTACATAAATTCATCACTAAGTGAATCAGTCTAAGTAGGCTGATGGTAAAAGATCTGTGAGGGTTCTGTGTTTTGGGATTATTTTTTTTTTTTCCCCAGAAATATTGTGATGATCAATCTCTAAGAATGCAAGTTTTTCCTAAAATCTATTCTGTTTGATGTGGGTAAATTTATTTACCCATGAGGCCCCAACAATGCTAGTCTTTGTCTTCAGATCAGACAACTAAGGATATCAGACAGATGTACAGGCAATATAAAATAGTTCTAGGTAGCCCAAAACATGAAGAAGTGCTGAAAACACATTTTTACAGTAGTTCATTGCTGGTGTGCAGCGATTCCATCAGAACTTCAGTGATGACTGTAGACCAGTTCCAGTAACTCTTGTCCACCACTGATGGACAGGCTCCTCCTCTAACAGGCTATAGCCATGTTACTGATTTTTAAACATTTAAATATAATTAATTTGTTTAAATTGTTAAATAGTACATGATTTAAATAATTTTCCTTGTGCTTATTATGAATGTATATTCATTTGTTTATTTAACAGAGGAAACTTGCAAAAAATGCATTTTCAACCTCAGTGAAGTTTTTGTGTCAGATATATGCATAAGGACAAGCATAAGCATATGCTTGTACTAGGGGTGAATAACAGTTTTGATCCAGTAATTCTATTAAAATCCTACAAGTGCAAATTATCTCAGGACAATCCACTACAATCTGAACGATGCTTCTAGGCATGGTAGCCAGCTGCAGCCCTTCCTGCTTCAAAAAATTAAAACTTGTTAAACAACCAAAATGTTAAGAAAGCAGTTATTGAAAATGTGTGTGGCCCTTTTTTTTTTTCTTTTTTTTACAGAATCACAATGTCTAACACATGTGCTTTTCAATGAACACATGGTAATTTCAGTAACCAGGTTTTTAAGACAAGTACCAACACAAAACTTAAGACAAAATCATTGCTTTACAATATTGTAATTAAAATGCAATTACAATATTGTATTACAATATGGGTGGAATTATAACTTGCTATTGCTCTTCTAAACATGACAGCTATACCTTTTTAAGTCTGAATTTAATCGTTTCCTGAAACACAGTCCTCAGAAGGACCAAAATTTACCTCAAGATGCCATAATTTATAATTCTTCAGATGCAAAGAATGTTACAAATTTAGCTATTTTCTAGCATGTTTTGTTGCTTATATACTAGATAAGATAGGAAAAGGAAGATGGAATAAACAAAAAAATATTCCACCAAAATAAAGCAGTGCTTTTTTCTGCTGCAAAAATAGTTTCATAACATTTTGAAACAAGCAAAAAAAAAAAAGAAACATTACCAAAACCCTATTTGCTTTCTAGGACTTTGATAGCTGGAGAGAAGTCAAGGGAGTAATTTTTTGGTCTCTGTTCTCCCCAGCAGCCAGAGCAGCTATGCTGTCCTGATCAGCATCACAGAGAAAGAGTCTCGAAATGTTCAAATTTGTGACCTTCTCAGCAGAATGCTGTTAAGAAGCTCTTTGTTGCTTCAGGTTATTTCCAGTTCATTTCTCCTTGGATATGAGCTTTTCATGGCATTTAATAGACTCAGTTCTAAATAGAGAAGTCAGGTTACAGTTCAGCACCACATGGTCACTCTCTTGAAGGGATAATTGCTGAAGAAGGATGGTGATCCCTGTAGCACCAGATGATGAAATGGAGCTTCACCCTTCCCTAATGCAGTTGTCCTAGTCATAGCATTCAGTGCCTTGCACTTGGTTTATGTTCTCCCTGACTGGAGGTCTTTTCGTGCTATAAAATCCACATCACTAAAACTATTGTTCATCGATGCAATCATGAAGAAAAAGTCAAGTATAAACACCACAGAACGTTGTTTCCAGCTCAGTGACCCAACATTGGTTAACTGAATACAACTTGACAAGTCATGTTTTCAATGCCCAAACCATATACTTCTACAGAAAATACAGCTCCACAAAAAGCTCTCAGAAAGTTGTTTTCTCTGTCTCAAACATGCAATTTCTATCCTTAGTAAAATTAAATATGCATATTTCAGCCCCAATAACTGTCAGAATATGTCTTGAGGCTTTGAACATAACATTCCCTGTGGAAAATACTTTCAAAAATAAAATTTTTGTACTTCCTTTATTTTAGAGAGATTCTAAAAATAACAAATATCATCAGGAAATTATGCTCTGTTGAAAGATGAGATCCTTCATGGGAACTTCTGAGGAGCTGTTCCATTAGACAACACTGGCTGTAGCAATTGAACTGCCCTTGTAGATCTAGATGCAAGGTTTCTTTTATGGTTTGTAGAAAGTGTTCAGAGATCTGAAGAAGGAGTAACATTCCTGAAGAGATGGAGGATGAAAATATTTCTGTGAACTGCTTAGATGATATTTCAGTTAAATTCTAAATGCACTTTAGGAGAATTCATCGAGATGTGATGTGAGCAGCACATAGAAAGTGATTAACTAGACTATGGCAATTTTGTTACAAATTTTTTAATATTCATGGATTGCAAAATCTAATTCAATAATTTATTTGTTTAACAAAACACTTTCTCTGGGAACTTCAATGAATTTAGTTATTTGCAGGGAGACCACTGTCATTCATGTAAAGCTGACATTCTGCTGGGGTCCACTTTGCTAGAAGCATGCCAAATTTCTAGAGAAATATAGAATCATAGGATTGTTTGGGTTGGAAAGGGCCTGTCAAGATCATCTGGTTCAACCCCCCTGCACGGAGCAGGGACATCTGCAACTAGAGCAGGTTGCTCAGAGCCCTGGCCAACCTCACCTGGAACAGTTCCAGGGATGGGGCATCAACCACTTCTCTGGGCAACCTGGGCCAGTGTTTCATCACCCTCAATGTAAAAGAATTTTTTCCTTCTATCTAGTCTAAACAAAAATCAATATTAATGTTGATTAGTCAAAAGATCCTGAAAAGCTGTGCAACAATGTCTCATTTATCTTTTAACGGTGCAACAAAAATCAAAACATTAGAACGAATAAGGAATGTTCTTAATATACAAAATGGTAGAATTTCAAACATGTCGATGAGTTATGCTTTCTTGTAATTATATTAGTTACTTCCCCAAATATGAAAATTACTTTTAAATGGATTATTGTAGCATGCATCAAATAATTAATCACATCCCCAGTCCCATTGCCCTTTTGCACTCATTTCCCCTTGATGTTAATGGGAGCTTTGTGTAGCGAGGGAACACAGGAGCAGACAGTTAATGTGTTATTAAGTGGCATTTTGAAAAGGCACCATGAATTCTTCTGAGGTGTGTAATGCTAACTAAATATTGTTATAACAGTCCTGGATTGTCTTTGAAATAGACACATACTGAGGTTTACAAGAAATGAATAACATCTCAGAAAAGTGAGAAAACATCCGATTATTAAACTGTTCACACTTTTTGTTTACTTGTTCTATTCTTGCTCGTAACTAGGAGTGAACCCCGCAGCAAGAAATCTACCAAATACTTCTGCAAAATGATAGACAAGCTTTCAGTATTTAGGCAGCTTTTCTTTGAAATATGGTAGAGTATAAACTTTTACATAACTTTCTCAAGTAAACCAAAGATAGAAGTGATAAATTCAAGTCTTAGCTGAACCCTGAAAATTAATGCTTTAGATCATTAGCTAACTGGTGTAAGTTTTGTAGGTGTAATGAAGCTATATAAGCTAAATTTACATAAAACACACCATGGATGTGTCAATGATTTCTTATTGCCTTCTCTCTTGATCACAGTTACAGTACATAGATTTAGCCCTTCTGTTAAATAGTTCGCGCCAGAAAATACCTCATAGCTGGAAGACTTTGTGCCAACCCATGACCTGTGTTAATGATGTTAAAAAAAGTAATGAAACCAGTCTCTAAGGAAAGGACTCAGTTTACAAGACTATTTTGTACCAAATACATCTTCATTTCACATATCTTTTATGTATATATATTTCCCATGGATGTATAGGTGGAAAGAAATAATTAAATTTGAAGTACTTTTAATCTCATAACTTTGACAGGCACTCAACAACAGAGACACATGGAACGATCTTGAGAGTGAGGAATTGTTTGTGAGGAACACATACTGCAGAACCTATCCCTGTGTACACTTCCACAGAACAGTTTTCCTATGTACGTAGATTGAAAGTTTGCATGATAACTTAAACCCGTTTAGATTAATGGACTGAGGTACTCCCCTTTGTGAAATAAGAGTTAACTTTTAATATGCATCAATTATTAATTCACACTAACTTTCTCAACTCCAAACACAGTAATTTACAAGGAACTATGATTCAGACAGGACAGAAGATTAGAATATCCTTCCAAAAGGTCAGGTCTGACTGCCTGGATAGCGTAAAGAAATTAGTTACCAAACAGTTCTGCTTTCTAAAATGAGACTGTTGTACTTCTAGGTTGCATCCATAAAGATAATTGGTGTTGAGCAAACTTCACGTACCTTATTTCAAATGATCACTGTGTTCTTTGCATCTCCAGCTACTAACAGGTCACTAGTAATGGATAACACTGCTTGAAAATTATGTCTTCTGTTCAGCAGCTTGAAATTTCACACAGCAGTCAAATAAACCAGTCATTAAGTTTTATCCACTGTGCTTTCGTCTGAATTCTGACCTGAAGACCAATACAGAGGGGAAAAGTCAGACAACCTGTGCTGGGCCACCACTGCTTTCTCATCTCAGGATAAAGGAAAAAAAGAGCAGCTGTGAATAAAACGATGGATATACTAAATCTTTTTGGCAAAATAGCATTTTAACCGTCTTCAAACACTAGCCCATCTATTGAAACACCATCAATATCATCAACATCCTGATTCTGCTGAAGAACTTTCAGATTTCATTCTGATGTAGGAATTTGGATAAACTAGATTAAAAGGTGTTTTTCCAATATAACATAATGTGCTCCAATATAGCATAAATACGATTCCTCCTCCGTGTCCTGGACAAAGCAAAGAATGCTTTACTAAAGTAAATGTTAATGTGATAGAAGATGGGTGAAGGGTGAATCTTTGTTAAGCTCATACAAAACGTCTCCTGAGGAAATAACGAAAGATTATGGATTAGGTTTGTTAGTATTTTAGGCAAAATCTAGTCTAATATCCTCACAACAGTAGCTCTGCTACTGTTCCTGGCTTGAGAAAGGTTAATGAAATATTTCCCTGTAAGTGACTCTAATCCTCAATGTGGTATATAAATTTTCAGTTGCATTCAGCTGTTAGAACTAGCTTTGATCCATCAGCCTTGCCATTGGTCTAGTTATATGAGACATTTTTGAAAATACTACTGTTTTCTACAGTAATAGCCCAAAGCACTACAGAACACCTAAAGTAAGATGTAGGGCAAAATAGCCAAAGGCAAAAAGTACCTGTATTTTAGATCAACCTTGTAAAAGCCTTTCTGTAAAAGGTTTGCTGAAACTGTGGGGAACTGAGAACATACCAGCTCTCATGAGAAGCTCTGGATATTTTGCAGAACTAACCATGGAAGATTTTGTTGGATTAATTTACTCTGAAGGCAGTTGTGTGTGGAGGAGTACAAGCAAGTCTTTACTTCTATTTCAGTCTGAAATAAAAATTATCTTCAGGCAGTTTTGTATTAAGAAAATTAGCATTGGAAAATAATATTTTTTGGTTTTGCATGACTGAGCAGATTATTTTTGATTGCTGTTGGCCTCAGTTATGTGTGTCCTCTTTGTAAAATAATTTTGTTAATCTTTAGGTTTGAAAAGCACTGCAATGATTGTTTTGCTCATAAAGACAAGATCTGTTTTGCTTCTTTCCGCTCCATCTTTACCTGAGCTGTTGCTTTCTGCCTTCCATATGGAAATGTAAAGTCAACTGTAGACGTGCTAATCCAGTTTTAAATATATGCTTGTAAAAGTGTATACCTCTGTTGGCAGGTGAACAAGAATTTGTCATTCACTTCTCTGAATGGTGCTTCCACATTAAATATTTTGCGTGTACAATTTAGACATGAGGAAAGACACATACAGTAAGAGCTGGTTGGTCATTTTGGTATTTCTTTGTAATGTCAACTAAATTTTTTGTGTCTGGTGATCAAAAAAAATTAAATGCATGCTGTATTTAAAAAAGTATTTCCTGAATACTGCTAACCAAGGACAATGTAAATTAAAAAAAATAATATAATATAAATAATATATTTATAGCTGACTTGTGAATAGAATATCTAGTATGCACTTACTAAGACTACTGTAAATCCAGATACTATTGAACCACATCAAGAGACTTCTCTTTGGTGTGGATTAGGTCTAAACGAAAAAGGAACAAAGTTTATTACCACCAAAAACACTGACATAGACTGGGTTGAGATATTTACATTTAAGCATGTGAATATAATAGGAACCTCAGATTTCATTTTCTTGACCACATGACCCAGACACAATCACAATTGCTCCCAGCCAGTGAGTTATTTATGAGTCTTAATTCAGTCAAGCACCTTCCTTCTCATGCTATTGCAGAAATGCAAGAGAATTCCTGATTTACACGCAGTGCTTGGCAAATAGAGAGATAGACCAGTACTAAGGAAAATAATAATATTTGCTTTTTCTAGTATATTTATAAAGTAATCAAATCAAACTCTGCACAGTTAGTGAGCTTTAGATCTACACTCATAAATTACTGGCTGTAATAACCAGATAGCACAGAGCAGAAATAAACATATATACCATTTTTTTTCATAGAATATTTAACAGAAGAATTGCAAAACCTTACGCAGATGTTTGAAAAAGTAATAAAACTGAAAAATGGTGGACAAAAGTCAATCAGTGGCAGCTACTGATGACAAATATTTTAGACTGTCACTTAATTATTGAATCATATGTATCGAAATATATAGACCATACAAATAGACTAGCCTAGGAGAAATAAGATGCAAAACACCAGCAGTAACTGATAGTTGTGCTTGCACAAAATGGACATGCTCATCTTGGGGCTTCCATCTGGAGCCTCAACATGTGTTTTACCAGCTAAGATGATGCTATCTGTCAATTACTGATTTTTCCATTTTAACCACACTTAATAAAATAACTTTTAAAATAAAATAACTGTAATAATTAATAAATCTTCTGTGTTCTGTTTTTGTATACATTTCTTGCCTCTTTCTCGTCTCAGATTCAATAATAAAATGTTGCAAACTGCCAGGGAAAAGTGAACTTTTCCTGATCTGAATTGACTAATGACTCAAGTCTGTATTAACTAAAATATAAATAGACTGACTGTTAGAAGATTTCAGTTCCATGACCCCTGTGTCACTCAGATGCATATGCCTTCATTGCCCCTGAGTCACGCTGGTTTGTACATTCAGGTACACTGTTGTTCTTTCGTGAAACACACAATTTTGAAGGAGAATGGTATCCTACAGCACTCTATTTGCATTGAGAGAAAAGGGTGTTTTACTCTAGTTACATTATTTATGTGCATGTGTCCTGGTGTTGTGTTTACTCATTCTTAAAAAACCCACGATGTACACAGTCATGCTGAAGAGGATGATTATATTTTTCTAATTCTACTTCACAGCCTTCAGCTCATAACTTCCCTGTCCATGTTCAGCTCAGTTTTGGATGTCAGCCCACACCAGTTTTACATTATTTCTGTCTCTTCCTCTTTATAACTACAGACAGCCTGAATCTAACTGTGGAGTTGTGGTGTTGTTCCTGAAATGCACCTTGAAGGGACTTGAGTTCACGTACCCGTGGCTTTCTGACTGCTCTCTGTATGGTCATGGAATGCAAAGAGTTGGAAAACAGTTTTGCAAAGATGAATTTGACTGAAAGACAAAAAAAAAAAAAACACGTAAGGTTTCTTTACCTTTCCAAAGACCAAACAGAAGATTGAGTGCCCCACCTCAGGTTTAATTCGTGCTATAAATAAAGGGAAGTACATATAAATGGCATTGCCTTGTGCCTAAAAGGAATTCACTCTAAAGGAAATACAGCTGATGTTTTTACTGCACTGCCAATATCCACTGACCGTCCTTACTTGTGTTCAGACTTTACTAAATCATTGAGAAGA
This sequence comes from Eurystomus gularis, assembly GCA_013400335.1. Taxonomy (NCBI): domain Eukaryota; kingdom Metazoa; phylum Chordata; class Aves; order Coraciiformes; family Coraciidae; genus Eurystomus; species Eurystomus gularis. The sequence continues at coordinate 122,453 of VZZY01019822.1, read as the reverse complement.
CCTATAGCATTTGGGAGGATGCCTACTATCCTATTGTCCCCGGTTACATGAGTAGCAATGTAAATTGGATTGAATGATGCACTCCTGGGTTATATTGGCATCAAGCAGCTCTGTGATCTGATCAGGGTGGGGCTGTGGAAACTTGCCCCCCTCTCTAATCTCTGTCTACCCTTCTCAATTCCACTAGCATATATTTTACTCAATGTTCCTCATTGCCTTAATATTTTCCTTTTTATCTTTGAATTTATATAGATCTCGGAAAATGTCACACAGCACAGCAAATAAAGGCTGTATCTGCACAAGTGTGCCCAACTGCCTAGTACCACCACCACTACTCCACAATGGAGTAGGATCTCTCTGCAAAGGAAACCCATGATGTCCATTTGTGGCATTAGCTACTCCTTAGCTTAAATAAAGGGCTGCCAAATCCAAGAGTGTACAGATTTAATTTCCTCCCAAGAGACTGGAGTTCAGTGATTTCAAGTGACTGAACAGAGTGAATGGCTGGGAACTAGGAAAGACTGAACTCCAAATTCACTTTTGGTATCAAAATTCTTCTATGATATTGATTTGTCCTTTTGAACTAGATTATGCCTCACTTTTCCTTGACTGCATGGTGGAGGAAGAGACATGAAATACTACCCTTTCACGTCATCAGTCTTGAGTCGAATACAACATGGCTGGGTAGCACGTTAGCCTTTATGCTGAGAAAATTATCCTCTTCCTATATTTCTGATTTGAGCAGTATGATGCTCTCAGTTCCTTGACCTTCTCTGGTTTATAGCCACTGATGGTATGGTGATGGAGTCCAGAAGGTGTTAGCATACCCCATGTGATAAGGAAGATTTGGAAATGGCATCTCTCGTGTCTCCAGATAACTGACCTTACCTGTGCCAAGCTAATTTATGGCACAAATCTCTCTTACAAACTCTCCAACTATCTTCCTCCATCCTACCTTTTGGAAGAAGTGAGTAAGCACATGGATAGGTTATTAATAATAACAACAGTAATATTAATAATTCCTGTCACAAGAATATTGGGCAGAATTAAATAATTATAGAGCATTTAGAATGTGAAGCAAACTAAGCAAGTGTTAAGCATTCTCATTCAAGGCATTTTGTGGGTGTTTTTTCCCTCCTCTTGGAACAGTTTGCAATCCTAAAAAAAAATTATTGCTGATTTTATTTACCCAAACTTTTAAGCATCTTTATCACTCTTTTTAAAACACTGTTTTTTAAAATCTTGATTTACTTTTATGAGCTATGACACCTGTCACTGTGTCACTTGGCTTCCATGTGTCACTTAGCTTCCCTCTTGGGGTTTCTCACAGACAGCAGGAATGCTAGTGGGACCTAACAGTGCAATAAGACTGGGAGCTCTTTTGTTCAGCTGACCTCACACAAGAAAGTCTGCTTAAAAAATGACATAATTATATGGACTTGTTGTTTTGTCCTTTCTTATTACTAAAGCAATTACTTCCCAAATACATACTGGTTCATTATGGTCACTCCACGGAGCTAAACACCAACTCTGTAATACTCAGATACAGAATCAGAGAGCGAAGTCAGGCTAATTAAATTGGCCCAGCCACTTTAGTGAGCGAATTGGGCCAAGTTAATTGGCACAGAGCGAGATAAGCAAATTCAGGCACTATTCTGTGAAATACCGTTTTAATTATATCTAAAGAACATTGCCCTTAATTTCGAATTTCTTAATTAGGAACATGAATAAGTAGCAATAATAATCTTTGCAGTCTACAAATATAAAAATATCAGATGAAGTTTGTTTTGGCCAAGCCTGGTAACCAATGAGCAAAGATGACTATAATTATTATTAGCTATATTTGTCTTACATGCAGACCTCTGGCCCCAGAGAAAAGGTTAATAGGGTGGGTATGCACCGAAAGGAAGATAAGTCTGACATAAACAGTGTGAGAAACACTGCGGTGGAAGGATTCATTTGCAGCAAGTTATGTTAACACCCAAAGGAAATAACATACAAACCACAAGCAATGCATTTTTCAATACAGTTCTGGTTTCAGTTGAAGTGCAAGTGAAAACTTTGGGAGCTGATCTGGGCTCGTATTCAAACACTTCAAAATACTGTCTCAGATTTGACTTTAGTTTAAGGAAAAACAATAGTTCAAAGCAGTTTCAGTTTATTGCCTCTGATTATAACAAAGGTTGGAGCAGCTGGTGTAACTGCATAAAGTCAATATTTCTGCCAAGGCTTTTGTCAGCTGAAGAGCTGATCAGTTTTCCTTCATTATTGCTTAGTTTTGAAAGCAGTAGATTGCAATATTAGTGCTCCCAATATTCACCATACAAATACAATCAAATAATTGACATCTTCCACTTTGGGAAAAACAGTCTTAAAAACTTTACGCTCTACTCTATGGTACATACCAAGAAATCCTGAGCAACTGTACCATTTCTAGTCTATCTGTTTGTGTCAAGCCCTACACTAAGAGACTGATCTTTGTGTTAACAGGTGTTAAGGTTTTTCCTGTTGGGGAATTTGTGGTTTCATGAGCTTGTACCTTTACTGGCAAAACAATCAATTACTGATGTTGGGAGGCAGAAAAAGGTGAGCAAAACCGATGCTGAGTAGTCTAGCTGCAAGTGTAAGGAAGATCAAAATAAGTTCAGCACAATTCAGAAGCAGTGCACTTTTAAACTTCCCCAATAATTATTCTCCATCTCCTAAAGTGAATACTAAGAAGCTGTGCATTGAAAGGGTGTCAAGGATATGGAAGTGAACAAGATAAAAGAGTGTTACAACTAATGTAAGTGCGAAAACTGTCCATATGCTCTCCCTGTCCTAGAAGCTTAAAAAAATAATATCATATTCTACAAGAGCTCCAATTAAAGGACACCCTTTCTGAAGGATTATGCATATCCTAATTTTTGATAAACAAAACCATATTCAGTTTGTTATGCAGCTAACTTGGTCTAAACAGATTCAAACATGGACTATTGTGGCAAATTCAGTATCAGAAAAGGCATCTAACTGGTCTCACAAGCCAGACTATGTATAGCACAAACACATGGAATAAATAATTCAGCTGAAAAACACTGGGGAAGTGCTGATCAACTGAAAAATATATATATATGCAATAGTGAAAATGTTAAGCAAATGAACTACTTGCTTTTGCATGACGTTAAGCAAGGCAAAGGACTGAATACAGCACTTGGTTGTGCTTCACATGCTACATTATCAGACAGCTGAAATCTGTCAGAAAACATATTTCTACATCTTCACTGAAAAAATGTTTAAAAAGGGATCGAGGCTCACCTGCTAGCAAAACTAATATTCAGGTTTACTCTTGGTGCTCCATTAAACAGGACATCTGAATGCAGCTGAAAACCTCTGGCCATAGCCATGGTTTACTCAACTTCTTCACAGATGGAAAATGGGGGCAATAACAGCAGCGAGGCCCACCTCCTTGAAGTGTAAGGCTTTGTGGCAACAATTTCAGTTAATAGCATTATCACACTTCTCTTACCCACTGTTTGGCTTCTCTCCCTGCTCCTTCACAAAGGCAGAGCAGCCATAAGCCTCAGAGCTGACTGTGTCTAGCGATTACTCTTTTACTTCAGAACTATTAACAGCACAAAATAAGACAGAGAGGAGAAATTGAATCAAATATTTTGGAATTATACAAACACAAACATATGTATGTATTTTTTAAAATGTATGTATTACATATTGGGGGCTGTGTGTATAGGTATCTATAAAAGGAGTTTAAATGTAAGTATGTAAGTATTTACATATTTAAATGCATTTCTAGACACACACCAACTTATGTCTAAACATCCTTTTTTTTGGTCATCGAGAATAGAAAAAATGAATACTGTGAATATTTTCAGACTTTTGTGAAACTGTATAACTTTGACTTTTAGTAGCAAATTGCAGTTTGGAGCATGGTACAAATTATGGCTATAAAATCCAGAGAAATGGGGGTTTATGAAGCAGGGGTTTATGATATAAGGCTAATACAACCTTCACTGGAACATCAGGAATATCAGTACTATATACAGACTGATAAAAGAGGAATTATTTTTAGGTTATCTCCAAAATCACTTTGAGAACAATACCATGCGTATAAATGCTGGCTATAAGAAAATAAACTAGCTTTATTTTAGAGGAACAATGTTTTGGTGCTGCAGTGAAGTCATGAAATCTGACAGCACTGCAACATGGACCTTCATAAAAATGTGTCTTCAATGTGTTCTGGAAAGCTGTTGCTATTCTTTTAAATGCATTTCTTACTCTTTTAAAATGCTACTAGCACAGGTAGTGTGCAACTGGGTGGGGAGAAGCTGTAATCACTTTAATTGCTAACATAATATATTAGTATATTTAGTTATATGCTTTATTAATATAACTAATAAATGTTTGGTTTAATTAAGATAGAACTCTGATTCAAAATTGTACTTTCAAGGTACAGTTAATGGGAGATGATGTTATATCTATTGCAATTTGAAGCTATTACTTTTAAAAATTACATATTGGCAAAAAGCCTTGCAATTTAACCTGTCAAAGAAAAGGAGGCTGAAGTAGTGACTACCACAGGTAGTCTGGTTGTACTGTGAGCAAATCCTGCCTCAGCAGAGGGGAACAGATAAGACTCCTATTTCCAGTTGCTTCCAGCTTCCCTTCATTTGGTTCTCCAAAGTGCGATCTGTAGCTTGGGAACCTGTATGAAATAATGGACAGGAATCAATATTTTTGAACTCAACTTTGCAAATCAGTGTGGTTTTTAAAGAAACATCTCTGCCCTTTGTACAAAAAAAAACACAAAAAACCCCCCAAAAAACCAAAACAGGTATACAGAAAACACAGATTTGAAGGTAAAGTGATTTTTTCACACTTAGTAAGTAACTCTGGGGAGCTTCTTAGACAAGAGATGTTTTAAAGACCAAATGCAACCTAGCACTGTTTTACAAGTACATAAACACAATTGAACACGTTGTAATCTAAACTCCAGGTGTTTTGTGGCTGCTGACAGTTTTTCTGAACTCAGGGAACAAGAGGCCATAAACTTGGTCACAGTGGTTAAAATGTGTACTGTTAATTTTGTAGGGGTTCTCTCCCGGTCTCATGCTTTTCCTCAGTAATGTGTCTAATTTCCTCGGGTAGTGTTCTAATGGCACTAACATCCACAGTAGATTTACTTTATTTCCCTGCTTTTTGCGGAGACTTTTATGGTGTAATGAAAGCATTTATTTCAGTGTCCCCAGAGACCTGCTTTAAATTGACCTGCTAGCCAGAGCTTTATTATGGACAAAGGCTAAATGAGAATAATCTAGAAATCTTTATTCATTACTGCTGCTTTAGCTTCATGTTGAGCTGGAGAGCAGCATAATTATAATAATTTATATGTATCTGGACTAAGGCACAGAACACATTTTGAAGAATATTCTCTTTCTGCTCACTTTAACCTAGGCAGCACCCTGGCTCTGTGAAGCTGATACAGACCCTATGAGAATAAGTTTATTTGGGCACTTCTCACACTACACACAAGGCTTGGGCTTCTGAGCAGGAGGCCTTAGCAGGCTCTGAACAACCCCACAGGGTGCAGGGTCACTGGGGCAGGTGGCAAAGAGGAGAGCACTTTATTTCCCCCATAGAATCACAGAATTGTTTTGGTTGGGAAAAACTTTTAAGATCATTGACTGCAGCTGTCAACCCATCACAGCCAAAGTCCACCACCAAACCATGTCCCTCAGCACCACATCTACACTTCTTTAAGTGTCTCCAGGGATGGTGACTCCACTCTTTTCCAGTGGCTTACAACCCTTTCAGTGAAGAAACTTTTCCTAATGTCCAATCTAAATCTCCCTTAGCACAATTTGAGGCCATTTCCTCTGTACAACCTCCTTTCAGATAGTTGTAGAGTGATAAGGTGTCTCCTGAGCCTTCTTTCCTCCAGGCTAAAGAACCCCAGTTCCCTCAGCCGCTCCTTATAAGAATTGTTCTCTAGACCTTTCACCAACTTTGTTGCCCTTCTTTGGACAGGATCCAGCACCTCAATGTCCCTCTAGTAGTGAGGGGCCCAAAACTGAACCCAGTATTTGAGGTGAAGCCTCACTCTATCTGAGAACAGGGGGACAATCCCTAATACAGTGTTTCAGCGTGCATGATAGTAGGGAAAAAAGTTCCCCTTGATAAACCACAGCAGCACAGTAGTGTCCTCTGAAGGATAAAGTTTTTCCCTCTGAGCTTCTTTTGGGATATTGTAGCTGGAACTCAAAACTACCCAGAACTGTGCCCACAGACACAGCTATTCACGCAAAGAGTCCCGACTGCTGTAGATGAGGATGCACGGACAGAACTACTATAAAATAAGATTCTGACTCTCCTCTGCCTGCAGATGTAGTGCTGCCCCTGGTGTGGCACCTGCCACTGCCAGCTGAAATGGTGAATTTCTTTTCTGTCCTTTCTCCCCAGACTGTGAAATAACTTGTGTTTCCTTTGAAGTTTCAAAACATTGGACAAGAATGCTGAAAGGTCAGAACATTTAATGAAATTATGAGAACACTGGCAGAAGAAATTCACCAAACCAGCAATGCTTTCATTAAAAATTTTATCAGTATAGGCCAATAAAATATTGACTTCAGTATTTCCAGTTAGTTATCTACCATCTCCAGTAGCCCCACAATGATATCTCCCGTCTATTCCTCTCCTGTTAATTTTGTTTCTCCAGTGGTTGCTTTGCAGTTTGTCCAGTACTGACTTTCTCATGCTGTGTTTCATGGTTTAACCCCAGCCGGCAACTGAGCCCCACGCAGCCACCCCCTCACTCCCCCACCAGTAGGATGGGGGAGAGAGCTGGAAGGGTAAAAGTGAGAAAACTCCTAGATTAAGATAAAGACAGTTTAACAGGTAAAGCAAAAGCCGCACATGCAAGCAAGGCAAAGCAAGGAATTCATTCCCCACTTCCCATTGGTAGGCAGGTGCTCAGCCAGCTCCAGGAAAGCCAGGCTCCATTACATGTGACAGCTACTTGGGAAGACAAACATCATCACTCTGAACATCCCCCCCTTCCTCGTTCTTCTTCCTTCAGCTTTATATACTGAACATGACATCATATCGAATAGAAAAGTCCCTTGGTCAGTTGGAGTGGGCTGTCCTAGCTCTGTCCCCTCCCAGGTTCTTCTGCACCGCCAGCCTGCTCACTGGGGTGGTGGTGTGAGAAGCAGAAAAGGCCTTCACTTTGTCAGCTCTCCTCAGCAATAATGAAAATATCCTCGTGTTATGAACATCGTTTTCAGTACAAATCCAAAGCACAGCCCCATACCAGCTACTATGAAGAAAATTAACTCTATCCCAGCCAAAACCAGCACATTGTGACTGAAGAAACTATTTCTAAAGTGAGACAGGGAGCAAACCTTTCCTGCCCTGCCCTTCCCTGGGAGTGCTCAGCAGGATGGGGAGGAAAAAGTCATGCTCACCACTTTCAGCCTTGTTTAGAAGTGACATTTTAGCTGGCAGAAACAGAGACAGCAGGGGCCAATGCCTGACTGTCACTCCAGATGAACAACACTTGGTTGGTGTGTGAGTGAGAAGAGCCTCTCAAGCCTCGATTATTACAACACCCACACACAGTCCAACTGTGCTGGCAGCTCTGAAACTCTCCAGGCTAACCCTCCAGTGCCCAAACACAGACAGCAGAACGTCATCAGTAAGATGAAGACCTGCTGCTCAAACACAAAGTCATTAGCCTTTTCCAGTTCAGCTGGTTTTATGTAATATATCCGAGACCTGGTATCATTTGGAAAAAATAGTATTGTTGAGAACCCAGGTCTTGGGATCTGTTTCCCAAAGAAAACACCACGGACTGTGGACAGTGCTCTGGTTATCGACATTTCTTAAATAAAAGGGTGTCTAAAATTGGCTTAGGTTATTCCTGATAATATCTCTAACACAGAAGGGAGAACACGAATGCTAGAATGAGTTTTCCTACCTTCATAGTTTTGACTTACAAAGTAGAGCTTCTAGAGGTCCTTTGACGAACCAAACACCAAAACCCTTCTTTTCCCCCAGGAATGACTCCAGAAGAAAGCCTTACACTGAGTTTTGAAGAGTTAGTTCCTAGCTTAGGAAAATATGGCCCCTTGGGAAATCTTTGAGAAGATGAAGCCAATTTTAGACCAAAAGCTTTGGAAGGAAGAAAGGATTGCCTGAAAATAAGGCATCATAGCATGAGAATGGAGTGAATACAACTTTGACAATTTCTGGGAAGACACATCTGGACATTACTTGTAATTTCTATTTGTAAAATATTTTTAATTTAGTGTCATGCTTGCAAAGCAGATCACAGATGCAGACTTCTGTTTTAACTAGAAGAAGCTTAAATTGAAACACCCAGAAAAGAGGTAGGAAAGGGTAATATATGCCATGGTCCAGTTTACTCCCTATTAGTACCTTAGCTGCCTTAAGTGCTTTGCAAAGTGTATTTGTTTAAACATTCAAAAAATACCTTGTCTCTTCCCACTATTTTGCAATGCATATCAGTTTTACATTCTACTGATGTACTGTATTCTCTGCAGCAGTTTTAATCTGGTTTATGCTAATAATCATGAAGATAGAAATTATTTAGTAATAAGCATATATCTCAGCTACATTCACTTTTATCTGTTGCTGTCATTGAACTGGGAAAAAGTCTCAAGAAATACAGGGAAATATTGTGGTAGTGGTGGTGGTTTATGGTTTTAACATTTCTTTTTAGCTCATAGAATCATGAGGTTGGAAAAGACCCTTAAGATCGATGAGTCCAACCGTTAACCAAACACTATCAAACCCACCACTAAAATATGTCCCTAAGCACCACACAATTTGAAATACCTTTCTCTTCAAATGGGTTTATAATAGAAACTGTGGGAGTACCTTAGTTCTAGGACATCATTATAAAATTTACATTCACTGAAGTGCAGTGTTGTTTTTTCCCAAATGGTCTTTTGTCGCAGCAAGATGTCCAATTAGGAATTCTGTGTTGGCAGGCAAGAAGCAAACAGTCCTCTTCAGATCCACCTGTGCTTGTTTTCAAAGCAACAGCATGTTTTTGTTGTTTCTTTTCCATTTTTTAGAACGAGAAGAAAGAAAAGATTAAAAAAAATGTATGGAGAACCTGAACATTGCTCAATAGACAGAAAATGATAAAAGATTGATGAATATGGGAGCTGATTTAGAGTTCAAAAGTATTTGGAAGAGGTGTGAATACAGATTACTGGAGGGAAGAGGAGTCCTGTTTCTGCACTAGAATTCAATGAGTGACTACCTATCTGCTTTTCGGGCATGCTTGTATAGTATCATGTCTATCCCAACAGAATACCGCACCACTACAGAGACGTGTCATTGCTCCTGAAAGAATCGCGGACCTTGTTAATGTGAGTAGCTGTGCCGCTCACTTGCTCTTTTTGCGACTGAAGACAGAACTGATTAAGTACCTTTATCTAATGAAGTATCCGTAGATGGTAAAGGATTGCCACTGGAGGCATTGAAGCAAATGGTCGGGCCTGTGCAGGCGTAATTCAGATAGAATCAAATCATTAAAAGCATGTTTTATTGAAATACCTGAATTAGTGTGGGAAGGGCAAGAGACAGAGTTATGAAAGTCATCTGAAGGGAGACAGAGACAGTTTCTTAAATACCGAATTTATTGCAGAGGCGTACAAGAGACTGCTGATTAGAAAAATGACCATTTGCTTGCTTTCTAGTGTATTCAGGAAAACCAAACTTTGCCTACAGCTCTTGCAAATGAACAATATTAGACCAAGAACATCTGAAGGAAACTGAGTCCACTCAGTAATCACTGATTCAGCACCCAAGTGTGAAAACCACACAAAAAACCACCCAAACTGTGCAAAAGCGTACAGATTAGATCCAGAACCTAAGTTTAAATAATGCTTGGATCCAATTTGAATAAATTCCTTCTGTTAACTTTACACAAATAAGAGGGAATAAATAGGTGTCTCCTCTTCTCGGACTCTTCCCTTCATCATTTAGCAGTGTGTACTACTTTAGAAACAGTGGAAGTAAGAGAATAAAAACAAAACCAGTTTGATGCTCTTTTTCATTGCAATATTTCATTGGAGTTTATTTGCCCTCACAATAAATGCTTTTAAAATAAAAAGTTGGTGCATTGGGTTTAAATTAGACACTTCAAATTAAACAGTTTCTTTTCTTTCTTTTTTTTCCCTCTTTAGGCAGGAAATTGTACCAGTCATCCCAGAAAGGTGACGTTCCCAAATTATACTTCCTCTGGTAAGCTGTGGTTGTGAGGAAAAAGAAACACCAAGAAGGAACCAACCCTAGGTGTAGGCTGGACATCTCTATCCTGGGCAAGACCCAGGCAGAGGAAAAGTCAGGCGCTCCTAATTGCAGAACTGCACAAGAGCTTGGTATTTTCTACATATGCTTTTATGCATTTCTGTTTTCTCTCCCTAGTCTTGCAACCTTGAGGGATAGAAGAGAAAAAACCTGTCAAGCAGATGAACTGGAAATGGAAGAATTAGGAACAGCCAACATATTTCCACAGTTCTTTTGCTGTATGCTCACTTTCCTGTGCTGATTACTGGCTTTCCCTGAACATCAGCCAAACCTGGTCCCTTCTTTCTTACTACCTGCCTTCTTCCTCCTTTTTTCTTGTTGTTGTGCACCTCTTATTTCCTCTTAACTTTCTCCTCCTCCCCTTGCTGGTCTGTTAAACAATGTCCACCATAACACAAAAAGAAAATGAACCTCGTTAAAACAAAATATGGTACTGACATAGCTCTTGCCAACGATGTCTGTTCTTTCAGCTTGTGTGAGTGAGTCTTTTTCAATAGTCTTCTGTCTTGCTTATTTATATTTCATGCTTTCTGGGGCAGGGACAGCCTAACTTCTAGTCAGACTAACTTTTTGAAGTACTTAGCAGATGGCTCCCTTCTCAGTTGTTTTTTTTTTGGTTATTTTTTTTCCCCTGATTTTTTTTTCCCAAAGCACTTAGATAAGTGATATTATGTTCTACTCTATGTTTAAGGCTGAACTTAAAAGTCTCATTTTGCTATATCTGGAACTTAATTCAGCAAAGCACTTCAGCACTGACTTTAAGCATGACTAACCCCTATGAATACCATAGGAGTACTTATAAAAGTACTTATAAAAGTAAATTCTTAGTTGTGTAGGAATCCTTCAGTAAATTGGAGACCTATGGTGTATGTCCTTAAATTTCCTACTCATTCCAGGAAACCCATCCTAGTCAAGTGAGAATTTCTATTGATTTTGCAGCATGATACAAAAAAATGCAAAGTTGTTATCATGGTATGGAATGAAAAGGTAAGCTGTGGTTCTATATATACAAATCTTTAAAATTTTATGCTACCTTTATAATTAATCACTTTCAAAAATTAAATAATTTATGCAAAATAAAGAATTGCAGAATATAATAAAAATAATTTATCACAATAATCTATGCAAAATATAATAATCTGAAATATATTATTGTCTGTTCCAGACCTATGTTATTTCCTGATAACTAAACTTTACTGAATTAAAGAATTCCTCCATTTCCAAGTATTGATAGTTATGTAAAGGATAAAATTTGGTTTTGTAGCAGAAGAGCCAGGCTGAGACAGTGAAATACATGACAAATTTGCTCTGTGAATAATGCTTGTATTTAGCTGCCATGAATTTTCAGTAATTATTTGCTATCATATTGGACTGCCTTCTTTTTCTGAAGAAGTGAAAATTTACACAAATTTTTTCTATAACTGATTATTTTTAAGGAGCTCTTCCTATATGATTTGCTAGAAAGCCTTTTGTAAACAATTATCTCCTGTGAGGTGATGTGTTGGTTTAGGAAGAGCCTTAATAAATATATTTTTTTTAAGTATTCTTTTAAAATTATTTCAAAAGTTTTTTAAAAACAGATAATAGGGAATCCCAACGAAGCAAATCTTTCTGATATGAAGTACAGTCTAAAGAAGAAAAACATCCTTTTGAAGATATTTTTGTGTTAGTGGAAGCTAGTTAAGCAATGGGCATGGCTGTACGTTAAGAGGAAAAATTGGATGGTAAAAGGTGAAGAGAATTGACATGCCTTAAAGTGCAACTATTTCTCAATCTGTTACTAGTTTGCACTGAATGATTCTTGACTGTCTGAATGTTTGTAAAATTAATCAAGATAGGATAGCAGTCAGTGGTGGCTACAAACTACGGTGTCCTACATGAGAACAGGATCATTAGTTCCTTAAGTACCTCTCTCTTATGTTTGCATTACACATTATCATCAAATAGTGTAGCCTGAGTGGCAGATGGTTACCTTCTTACACTTAGAGCTTTCTAAACATTTTTGGCATTGCTAAAGAAGCTATTTAATAAATTTTAAAGTGTTGCATATAATCATAAATCCCATCTGGCCAAAGAAATTATTGGTAAGGAAACTAATCAATAAATGTTTGTGTGGGTATCAGCAATCATGGCTTCTTAGGCTTTATTATGCGTGAACAATTAAGCCCTTTACACAAATGCATATGTAAGCTGAAAGTTAGGTAGTACAATGTCGCAGATGTGTGAAGAATTCTGATCCAAATTAGTTATCAGTAGAAATGTGAATGATAAATTAGAATTGTTTAAAAATATTTAACTAAATCCTCCCAAATCTGCTGTAGCGAGAAAGAAATCACAAAGTCAAAGTCAATCTTTGTCAGCGTTCATGCACTAGCCTGGTGTGGAGACTGCAGCAGAGCCCTAACACATGTCAGTTATAGTCACAATTGACCTCGACGTGGGAAAGTCAAGGTGAAAACCAAAGAGAACTGTGCAGAAGAAGGGCAGGTGAGAGCTGTAGTTCTGTGGCTGAACCTCCAGCTCAGACAAGAGACTGGAGAAAAACTCTGCTCTGATTACTTGGGGATTAGAAGTGCTGAAAGAGTAACTGGAGAAACAAAAGCTAGCATATAAAAAGATTAAATTGCTGAAGCCTCCAGCCTTACAGGTGAGTCCTTTCTTGCACGGGTTAAAAGCCCCAGTGTTTTACAAAATGTGTGCAGAGCAGTATGGAAAGAACATCGACAAGGAAAAGGTTGGAGAGAGGGAGGGAGGGAGAGAAGAAGGGAGGGAAGGAGGGCCAGGGAGGCCATCACTGCAGATGTGAGGACATGTCGTAGGTGTGTTGAGACATGGGAAACAGCTGGAGCTGGGGTTTATCAATTATCCAATATCTGTGTATTATTTTCCTAAAATCAGCTGTAAATCTGGTTTGCCGTTTGATGAGAACCACCTTATATTCAGATCAATATGCTAACTACCAAATGGCAGAATATGGCCACTATTAACAATGAATATAAATTAGAAACTAAGAATGGTGGAAAGTTGATAAAGAGGTAAAAAGATGTAAGGAAAAGCCTACCACCCACCGTACGAAAGAGATTTTTAACTACTAAGAACAAAAGAAATCTTAGTAATACTACTTTTCCCTTACCAGATTGAAATAATATATCACAAATTATACATCTTTCCCTTTCTACTGAATAAATATTTCTGCTCCCTATTTGCATTCAGTCATTTCACAGGCTGCTGATGCAATACTTTTCCCAGTAACAGTAAATCAGAAGCTGCAGCTCCTATAGCAAGCTCTTATTAAAGCCACAGATCTGACCAACCTCCTGTACCAAAGAGTGACAAACGAAAAGGCTGAGAAGCTTCCCAGTTTCTCAGTGTTGATTTCTAATACAACGTAAAACAATTAGGAAATTCTAGATGATTGAAAGGCAATTAAAAAAAAAAAGAGAAAGATAATACAGTGTTTTCATTTAAAAAGATTAAAAGTGTGATTACTCCATTAGCTATATAATTCTCATATTGATTCTGTGTAAAACAATCAAATAGTTTAAGTGGGACTTAATTTATAGAAGCTGATAAAGAGAAAACTGTTTTCTCCAATTAACATTAGTTTATGGACACTGGATATTGCCCAAAATAGCATTATCTTTGATGAGTTTACAAGTTAGACTGTTGGAGGGATTAGTGTTGCTTTATTATTTAGCACTGTTGAAAATGCTTCTCATGTACACAATTCAGAAACTGGCTTCAAATCTGACAGGGTTTCAGAGCAATGTTATGAATAGTTTTGAAAAGAGAGAGTAGAATAATATGGTGCTCTGGGTATCTAGGACATCCTGGAGAAGAGTTAGGACTCATGGTCCTGAATTACATGAAGAACAGATAAGCAGAGGACTCTTTGATGTAGGAGATGAAATATCAAATGCCTGGAAATAAAGGAGTAGAAGCAAGGCTAAATTTTAATTGGGTTATAATGAGCTCTTGCAGTAAACGGTTAAAGGCTGTGCTTAATTCTCTGACATGGGAGAAAGAATTCATAGATATCCCGTAGCCCGGGATTTGTGTGTATATGTGTGTGTGTAGTAACAACAGTCCTAACATTAAAAAAGACAAAAAAAAAAAGGATTAATAGACTTTTTCAGTGCAGGAACTGGGCAGGTTGATCAATTAATTAGTATTACAATGTGGTGGTAAGAATATACATTAATTTGCTGTATCTTAGTACATCTGTGGGATCCTTCTACTGGTTTCAGTAAATTCAATGTCAGACTATATTCATAACTATCCCCTTACTGTGAGAAAGAAACAGTTCATTGACTGTTTATGGTTTGCTTGCTTAACAGTGCATTATTGTTATTTCCTAGAAATTTAAATCAGAAGGGATTGTGAAATTGTTTAGGTTTAACAGTTTTCTTGTCTAGATACTGTAGGGGATGAGGCACCCTTCACAAGTCCGTATTATGCTTTTTCAAATGCAAATAGTCAATTAAGGGATAAAAAATGATCAACAAACGGGATGTCTGTATCACTTTTTAGTCAAAGATCTACGCAAACATTTCTGGAAGACTGGAGGGTTTCAAGTGAATGCATCTCTTATGCAGAAAGGCTGAGAGATCTGGGTCCATTTATCCTGGAGAAGAGAAAACTGAGAGGGGATCTAACCAGTGCTGATCAATATCTAAAGGGTGATGGTCAAGAGGATGGGGTCAGATTCTTTCAGTGGTGCCCAGTGATAGGACAAGGTGCATTGGACATGAACTGGAGCACGGGAAGTTCCACATAAAACTGAGGAAAAACTTCTTCCCTGTGTGGGTGATGGAGCCTTGGAAAGGCTGCCCAGAGAAGTCATGGACTCTCCTTCTACGGAGACTTCCAAAACTCGCCTGGACACATTCCTGGGCAACCTGCTTTAGCAGGGCAGTTGGATGAGATGATCTCCAGAGGTCCCTTCCAACCCCTATCATGCTGGAATTCTGTGAATATAGCATAAGCCACTGAGCTTAACAGACCACTTTTATTTTAGAAAACTGAGCAGTTTTAGTACTGTGTAGGTATTTGACTTGTTTATTTAAGAGGTTAATTGATTTTTTAAATGCAAAATCAGTTGGGATTTAAGGTCAGGAAAGTATCCTCAGCCCATAATTTAGAAGGAAAAATCCCAACAAGAGGAGAACAGGGGGTTGTAGATGCCAGAAGGGAAGGCAGAGTCACCAGCAGTAGATTATGGCCAGAATAACCTGTGACTGAGCCAGAATGATTGAAGAAGTCACTGGCTTTTAGCCCAGATCAGAAACTAACGAGTTATGGGCTCAAGATCAACTGCAATGAGACTGGATTAGTTAATTGGATTATTTCAAAACACTACTTAACGGCACCATAAAATAACCCAATGACTCCCTATTAGGAGTAAATCCTTGTTAGGATAAAACACAAGACTGGCTGCCTGTTCTCAGGAGAGAGGCAGGGACTTCTAGGTGCAGAGTGAAGTCCCCTGAAAGAGTTCTTTCATGTGCACTCATCCATCCCCCCACTCAGACCACTGGAGCAAGGCTTAAATTCAGCATTCTGGTAACCATTTGTTTCCAAGATGTATTAGAAGTGATTTTGCACAGTTAGAATAGCCTGCCTGAACAATGTAGATCCCATCATGGCACATGAGAAAACACCTTGGTATATGTTAGTTGGTCCAACAGTTGCTCATGCTGGCCCTGGCTTTCTTTTAACCCATATGAATATTTTATTATACAATTTTTCATGAGGATGATGCTTTCAGTTGTCCAAGATGTAATACATGAATTGACTGTGGGCTAGAAGGACATCTGCTGCCTTTTATACATTGACTTGTAAACTTTAGAACTAATGAAAGATTGGCTATCTCTGCTATTTTCTGTCATTTAAAATGAAGCATTTCTGGAGTTAGCTTTAAATTTGATATGAAAAATCTATCTGAGGAAAATGGTCGCCTAGTAGTCAGATTGTCTTACAGTATAGGGAAGCAGCAAATCTACAATGAATAGGCTTTTTGAGTAATGAAAAGCCAGATTTGAATTTAATTGCATGTTTTTACCAAACCAGCACTTTATCATATTACCAAAGGTTATAAGTTAACCTTTTACTGTTTGCTGCTTTGTCTGCTAAACGTGCTGGCTTGATTGCAGGCTTCTTTGTGCTGTCAGTCTAAGACAAACACTTTGAGCTTGTTTATTCCTATTGACAATGGGTTTAAACAGGTTGGCATAGCTATACTGTGATCAAAGAAGTAATCATTTGTGGAATGACAACGCACAGAACTTTCACATTACTCGCTGTGCTTTTACGGGTGCTGCACATTAAACTGAGTATCGCATTTGGAGGAGATCATTTGGAATCAGAAATCAAGAATCAAAATGTGATTTGCACTGTTAGACTAGCTATCAGGAAATTATACGAATGATAGCAGAAGCTGGCATTATAACACTGATGTGAGCGTTTTAAGCGAGCCTTTCTGATTGCAGCCCGGCAACAGTGAACCTCCTGAAGCAGACACGCTAGCAAAAGGAGCACTTTATAAATCAGAAATCGTTTAAGAGTATGGATGTCTAATTGTTTATTTCCAGCTATTGATGGTGTGCTTTTTATAACTATGCATATACATTAGGGTAGAGCAATTCTCAAGAAGAATAACATGAAATTAGAAGATTTGAAATGTACACAAAATGGCGTGAATTAACATTGCAATCTAAAAGGGACTGGGAAGAAGCATTCATAATAAGGCAAGGGAAAAACAAACACATATAGTGGAAAAGAAATGACACCCTGAAGCTAAGTGGTACAAATGCCATCTGGTTTTACTTTATTCAGGGGTCAACCATTCCTAATATTTCCGTTTGCTCCTTTCATCTCATCTCATCTCAAATTAGCATTTTAACAGTCAGGGGGCTGTTCAAATGGAATGACCTTAGAGTAACTTGGAAGAAATTTAGCTGAGAATCGTCAGTCTCCCTGCCTGGGTAGTGGGAAGAAAGGGACTCCTCTGAGGGCATCAGATCTAATCATTACCTCTGAAGATATCTAGCTATGCTGTAAGTCCAGGAAGTCAAAATAACTGCCTACGGTTGGAATAGTTTCCTTAGGGTGCCCAGATTGACATGCGTAATTTGAAAGGACTTGTAACTTCAGTTCTATATGTGCCTCAGTGCATCCACTCTTTCAGAAGAGAGGTCTGGATGTGACCTTCTTTCTGATTGATGTCCCTGAAGTATCTGAGAGAGATAAACTGATACTAAGGCCAGCTATCCAAAGAAGGAGAGAGTAAAGCGTGAAAGACAATCATTTTGTGAAGCATTGAAGTGAAAAGGACCAGTCTGCATGAAAGACCTCTGGATGTCAAAGAGTTCAGCAATTCCTGAGTTTTCCAGAGAAACAACCTAAAGAAAGAGCTAGGTCATTTGGATTGAAATGTCTTCTTCCAATCCAGTACCCCAAAGTGCATGAAACATGTTCACCTTGGGGTTCCACAGCCAATATGCTCTAAATTTCCTCTCATACTAAAAAGTTGTATTTGAGCAAACCCTTCAAAGGGAGAAAGTGTTGCAAGGAATTAGACCAATCATCAATCTAGACTGGTATCCTATAGTGGCCCAGAACAGATGTTTCAGAGAGAGATACTAAACCTCTGTGGTGAAAAATTCTATAATGCCATGCAAGGGTTTGTTTCTATCCAGGGAATTAAATCTTGAAATATAGTTCAGATTTCTTACAAAAGTATAACGAAAAGATCATTTTGCCTAGTGTGGGATAGGAGTGACATACACTCTGAGAAACATTACATCTTCCTTCCCCTTTGTCTTTTAGAAGGAGATCTTAGCAGCAATGCCACTGTAAAATAAAAATTGGCTCTATATTCTTACTAACCTGGGACTATATGCTGAGTTATGTCAGACTGGTGGGCAGCTTGAAACAAGCTATCTCAGAAGGTCACAGAAAATGATGTGAAGGTGAAATAACATGGTCTTTCTTGGGGTATTGCTAAGTCCGACACTTCATCTTTTCAAACCAGTGCAAGAAAGAAACATAAGCCATAACCAATATTATTATTTGTCCCTTTGAATGTTGTGCATTAGGTCTATCTTACTGTCTAACACCAATGTACAGAAGGAAAGAATACTTGCTTAGATGAAGCTGTTACCTCTGTATTATAAAAGACTCAGCTGTAATTATGAGAAGCAAGAAAGCAATATTTTCATGCGGTGAAGCTTAGCTCTTCAGCCTAGTGAGAAATGCAAAATATTTTGGCCATTTTTTACACTCTTTGAAATTACCTCATCTTAGTGTAATTTACAGTACCTTGCTGCAGTGACTAGAGGTGAGCCAGATCTATGGGTTCAGCAAAGATGGGATGTGCCCAAACTTAACAAATATTTGGAGGGAATTTTGCCTAAAGTACACTGGATAAGAGATAGAGGCTTTAAAAAAGGGTCCTAATTCACTTAAAATACAGCTCTTCTTGAAATATGTTATTTAAATACATGTAAGTACTGGATTTGTTTACAGTCCTTATTAGCCTCTCACTGAAATGATCAAGTAAGCTATTATGCCACTAAGTTACCGTATGTCTTCACTTTACTAGTAAAAAGTACATAAATCCTTGGGTATTAAAGAAACCTGACTCAACTCTAAAATTATCAGTTGCTGCTGCTGCTGCCAAAATGAAGGAAAAAGAAAAAAAGAAAGAAGATTTTTTTTTTCTTTAAGTGAGAGACATAAGGAAAAATGTTCTGTTCTTGCCTTCCTGGTGCACAGACAAAGGTTTTACATACAGCACATCAGGAAAAAACGGAAGGTCCATTCCTGCAGAAGCATAGGGGGAACCTGAAGTTCTGATGATCAATGTATTTGCTGTAACACTCTTCCCTGGACTTGATTTTGCATTCTCGACCAACACCGTTTACGTATGGCATTAAGGAGAACTCAGATACAGAAGGAAATCCATTTTAGTGTAACTTCATCGCAAGACTTCTATGTTTTAAGGTCACGTGAATCAACAATATTCTGTGTGTGCTTTGGTCTCTGAAATGAGAGACTTCATTTCAAAAACAGTGGAAAGAGGAAGGCCCATAGTGACCTCTAATTCCTCTTGATTTTGTATAACCCTTCTATACCACTTGTTTTTATGAATAGAACGGAACCTTTGGGAGATTTTTGGTTGTGCACAGTCTGAAAACGGAGGTGCTAGAACCATGATTCACCAAACTTGAAAATGCTTGCAAAACCATTGGCCTTCAGACTTGTACAAATTCCCCTCTGATTTGCAGCTTAAGACAAAGTTTGTATTACACACTGGTTTCTAATCGTACTTCTTGGATTGCATTTGATGTGCAGGGACATCAAATAAAGGCAGCTTAAGCTACTCTGGTTTTCTTCTATTCTGTCTTAATTACCCTGCTGACTTGTACATTTCCCAGTTGTTAAATAAGCCTGGCTTGTGACAGATATTACAACTTTGTTATGCAGATGTTTTGTGTTGTGACATCGAAACTCATTGGTATAAAGAGAGGGGGGGAATAAAATTGTGTATATAAACAGCAAGAAAGGGAAAATATTACGTGAGGAGCTTTAGCTCACTTTCTCCTAATTATAGTTTGTAAGGCTTAAGCAAACAAAGAAAGCCCTGAGAAGGTCCCTTGATTTCTGATTTGTGTCTGAATATATGCACAGCATAGAGGCTATTTGGGAAAGAGCAGAAACTTCCAGAAACAAGTGTGCTAGTAAATGGCCAAGCTATGTGTGAGGTGGCAATCTCCCACACTTCTCCCCTACTCCCTTGCAGGCACAGGTGCAGACACAGGGGCAGTCCAAGAACAAAACTAGTGAAAGTGCAATGAGAAGAGAATACTTAAAATGTGAGGATAAAGGCATTGATGAGGCTGCATCTCAAATCTTGGGTTCAGTTTTGGGCCTCTTACTTTCAAGAAGGGCATTAATGTGCTGGAACGTATCCAAAGAATGGCAACAAAGCTGAAGAAGGTCTAGAGCACAAGTCTTACGAGGACTGGCTGAGGTTGTTCAACATGGAGAAAAGAAGGCTCAGGAGAGACCTTATCACTCTCTACAACTCCCTGCAAGGAGGTTAGAGTGACATGAGAGCCAGTCTCTTCTCCCAAGGAACAAGTGATAGAACAAGATGAAATGTCCTCAAGTTGCACAAGAGGGGTGTTAGGCTGGACGTTAGGAAAAATTTCTTCCCCAAAAGGATTGTTAAGCCCTGGAACAGGCTGCCCAGGGAAGTAGTGGAGTCTCCATTCCCGGAGGTAGTGAAAAGCTGTGTGGATGTGGTGCTGAGGGATGTGGTTTAGTGGTGACCTGGCAGTGCTGGGTTAGTAGTTGGATTTGATTATCTTAAAGGTCTTTTCCAATCTAAAGGCTTCTATGATGAAAAAAAATAATCTGCAAATAATGGGTGTAGTACTGGACAATATCTACTATGAAGGAGCACCTCAAAGCATTGCCTTTATAATCTGAGCTATGTATCTGACATGCCCTCAAACCTGTACTACTTCAAATATATGTTAAATATCTCTGTTTTAGCAAAACTGAGGAGTCCAGTCATCTACAAACCAAAATGGCTGTTACTATGTTCTATGGAGACCTCAGCTAGTTTAATTGCAGCCCTCTGATGTATTTGAAAAGGGATTAAATACTGCTGAGTTCTGAGGAGATACCTATTATATATCAGGAGGACTTCTGTAAAGGATGAGATATCATCTCTGAACAAAGAAAAGTCAGCAACAAGTTCATATGCATGCATGAAGGTATATGGTGATAAATATTAATTTAAAATCTTATGTATTAACAAGAATTGGGCAATTTTGTTTGATGAATTCCAGAAGGTCTAGCTGTAATGAATTTTCTTGTGACTTATCCACTTGAAAAATGAAAACTTTGTTTATTTTAAAGTATATTTTCAGTGTTCTCTGTCTGTACTGAATGTTTTCTTTATCAAGGAGAGTTTCATATAGCAGATTTTGCTGTCTGAGAGGAGAGTTAAGTTTAAAATCTGATTCATTTCACTTTTTAAAAAGTGGAGAAATGTGAGTGATGAAACTGATATCCATAACATATATATGGATATTTTTATGTACACGCATCCAGCATATAGGTAATCTCTAAATATATTTCAAGAAATATTCCTTGGTAAACTGAAACCTGTTTCATTCTCATGGTCTCTGAAGAACCTGCTAAAGCTTCTGCAGAGTTAGTTACCTTTAATTATAAGGTAACTAAAGGCTATTGAAGAGGACAAATAGAATGCTATAGCATTAAAAGGATGTAAAGCTTCTGGTTATGAAACAAAGACATGAAATCAGATTCAGTACTCAATATAGCCAGCTGAATTACTTTGTTTTACTGGTGAAAATATGCCTGAGGAGGTTGCAAAAGTTGTTCGCTGTAATATCTGCTTATTTATATTTGTGCATACACATACATACACATACATATGTATGTACCAAATCTTTAGGTCCTCTTTATGTCTTTTTGTGATGTTGTCCTTGTTTTAATCTTTCTAATTGGGAACATAACCTTTAGTTTTCCTGGAATTCATATTTCACTGTTACTGAAGACTGCCTTGAGTCTAGCGTGGACCTGGATGGAACAGATGGAAAAAGTGCCATACTGTTCTGGAAATTGCAATATCTGCTGGCAACTGCTTATTGTCTTTCAGGAGGGCTGACACAGCTCTAAGTCTCTTCAGGAGCTGGGAAATATTTTCTGTCATGATGTAAGGGTCAGGGTGAGGGCAGACAACAACATTTTTTTTTATTCTGAGGAAAGAATGTCATGAGGGGAGATAGACCAAAGCCTGACTGCAGAAAGATGAGAATGGATAAAGTTCACTATATTCGAATTTTTTTCCCTAGCTTTCTCTTTTGCCAGACTATTATAGACAATCTCAAGGGCTCAGGACCTGCACCAGAGCCTCATCTGAGGAACTGAAGAAAAATTCCGTTGCCACCCAGGAATTTAGCCACAGGTGCCAATATCTGATGACAGACTATCTCTCTTTGTAGCCTTAGTGGAAAATATCTACCCTCACAAGTGACTCTAGTAGCATATATATTCCTTTCTCCATGAAGGACAGGAGGCTTGGGTGAAAGAAGGCTCTCCACCTACACCTGCATAGTGAGAAGAAGCAACTGAGGTTACATGAGCTATGTTTATTTGCACTTAGGAACAAAAGGTACATCCTTTCTTATTTTCCTGAACATCCAGTTGGTGATTTTTCCCCCAAAACACGAACAAAAGCAAGGATTTAGACAGCTTTTGAGAAAAGTGTGGTTCATGTGAAACCAAAACTATACCCAAAAAGGAGAAAGGGAAAACAAACAAAAAAACACAGCTTATTCTACTTCTCTAACTTGCAAGGCTGGAGGAAAGCAGGCAGGCAAATATTTTTTCCTGCAATTACCAATGGTAGCTACACCTTTGCATGTGAGAGGTTATCTTCTCTGCTTTCAGATGTGTATGTCCTCATCTTATACTTCATGCTTCATAAGTCTCATTCGCTATGCACAATTTTGGAAGGCTTACAGAAACTGTCTAGTAAAAGTCTGTAGGCATAGGAGAAATTGAAATCACAGACTAATAAAGAAGGGACAGCTTGTACTTTGAACTGCTCCTTGACTAAAAACATATAAGCAACAAATATTTGTGGGGATCCATGCTTTTGTTCTGTTACTGATTTCTATCATTAAGTTACTGATTGTTTTTCCTATTCCTCAGGAAGTTCTCGAAAACTTTCCACTGAATTTTGAATTTTGTATTAATTCCAAGCAAATCACAGTATATTTTGGTAGACCTATTTTGTTCCTAGTGTTTTTTTAAAAGATCATTCCAACAACAAATGGCTTGGTGAAAAAATGTTTTCATTAAACTGACAGTGGTGCAAAAAGTAGCCTTCATGTTTAAGTAATATTGCTCTAAACACTTCTGTTTCTGAGAGAAAATTATTATTTATTTTTTTTTTACTATTATGTTGCACAGTGTTCATGGGACATCTTGCGTTCCTAAGTCCAATAGCTCCTGGATGCAGCAGAAAATTAATAGCTCCCAAATGCAATGGCAGCTCTTCATGAGCTGCCAACAAGCCCTCTAAGGGTGGCAGACTGGCTGTACCTCTTCCTTCAGGATCAACAGGTCAGCCAAGATAGAGGAAGAACCCCTCAGCACTCTGAACATGAGAACATGAGGCCTGACAAGGGGTGCTGGCACACACAGGGCTGTACTGGTGGAATGTATGCTCCAATGGAGTAGCTCTAGATCTGTCACAATCCTGCAAAACATCTTGATCAAAGAGTCTGAATGCCTGCTCATGGCTGGATGGGCAGACTCTTCGTGACTCTGCCAGAAGTGTTTAGGCTAGCCATCTGTTCCTAATTCAAGGCTTGTGGTCCAGAGATCTCATCCCGAAAATGTGGATATTAAAGAGATTGAATTTTCTGTACTAACCTGCGTTTGCACAAAATGCAGAGGATGGTACTGGTGGCTCTACAGACAAAATAACTAAGGTTTGTTGTTTGGGGTTTTTTAAGAGAAAAATGATCTTGTCTGATGGAATATGGATTTTTCTTTTTCCTTTTCTTCATAAACTGCCCATTAGGAAAAGGCCAATGATTTTGCGTTATGTCTCTTCTGCTCAATAAAGATAAAATGTGTTAGCTTATTTTCTGATAGTTCAGTTTTCATGGCTACTGTACTGTCTATCTCTCTTCCAATAAGCTGATATATGCAGCAGCATAAAGCTGATTTATCCCTAAGCACTTTGACCTGTGTATTCAAACATGGCCTCTCTTTGCAATGTTTAGTTACCTAAATAACCATGTTTCAGTCTTCACAAGTGCTTAACATTCACAACTCATGTTAACTCTGATTGAACCGGCAGAAACTCCATCATCTTATAAAATGTTTTGTATTTGGTCAAATGCAAATATATGCTGCATGTGTGCTCTGTTGATAGAACTCATATTTATGCATGTACAAATATTTACAAGTATATATCTGTACATTTATATTTATACACACATATATATACAAAAATGCCATTTAGAAATTTTTACTCTTACTTTGGGAACATGAATATGAAATCATGAAGGAAAAGAGAGCTAAGTTCTGTAGCTTATATTTTGGCCTGTGAAAATTAAAGCAGTATTTGGTCAGACAATCCATCTGTTGTGATATAGTTTGTGTGGCAATGCTGCTTGATATCACCATGTTTGGCATCTTTGAAGCTGAGGAATTGAGTCCCCACTGCGCAGTAGTCTTTTTCAGTAGTCTGCTGTGACATTTAGATTACTGAGGACTATTTAAGGGATGGTAGAAGCCTTGAGAACCCAAACCTAACAGTGTGCTATAGGGGATCCTTGCTATATTTTGCCTTTTGAGTATGTCAGCACATGACAAGAGTAAGGAAAATCTCAT
Organism: Eurystomus gularis; assembly: GCA_013400335.1. NCBI lineage: Eukaryota > Metazoa > Chordata > Aves > Coraciiformes > Coraciidae > Eurystomus > Eurystomus gularis. The sequence goes on along the minus strand of VZZY01019822.1, from coordinate 97,670 downwards.
TTATGCCTGAGGAGCAGCCCTGAGTACAGTAGCCTTGAGATCAGGGAAGTGATCCATCAGTTTTGTACATTCCTCTCCCTCATTACTCAACACTTGCCTGGTAACTCCTATCCTCCAAGATTTCTTTCTTTCTGTGCAACATATACATAAAATACTGGCTAAGAAACTTTTGCTGTGGGAGCGTGTAGACATTCAGATATTCATCTTGCACATCCAAATAATATATCCCTATACACAATCCTTAAAAATTGTAGGCATGTTGTAAGAGTATGTTAATTGAAATATGGAGGCACTAAACACCTACTGAGAACACTTAATTTTTTAAAACATTACTGTGGTAGCAATGTGTCCCTTGTAATTCTAGATAATATGTTTCTGACTACCAGTTTGCTTCTGAGCCCCATAATGTGAGAACAAATGCAAATGTAAGCCTCTATCTATTCTTATGGTCATATGTCATCCTAGCCAATTGGGCAATAAAACAGCAGGACCAGGCTGCTGTTAAATAATACAAAATGTGATGCATGAATATGGAAGTAAATGTGTGTTTATGTAAGTTATGCCTATCCAATATTGTTCTGCTTTGCATTTCTGAGGTAAAAGACAAATTTAATGAATAGAAACAGCAAGTTCACATTTGGTATAAGTCAGCATTCTCTGTGACATTTTAAATTTATGAACAGTTGCTCTGTGTCTTCAAGAATTGATTTAAACATTTGCCAGATTAGTGGTTTTGAGATAGACATTGTGGCTGACATTGATAAATCAGGCAGAATGTGACAAAGTCAGAGCTACCACAGAGAGTTTGTCAATATTGTATTATGTATGTGTAGATACATACACAAACTACATGCACATACACACATGAAAAGCTGTATATGCATATCTTTCTAAAGATAGCATGGGGGCAATGTTCCTAAATATCAGCATCATAGTACATACTAATATAACTAAAAATTATTGTAGTCTGTAACAAACAAGAACTTTCCATGAATATCTGAATATCTGAACCTGAGAGCTTAGTATATTTCAGAAAAATGAAGATGTCACCCTCTTCAATCTCTTCATTATTATATATTCAAAAGCACCAGAATTTTCTCAGTCTGACCTGAATTTGATGTCCCTCTGGTAGAGAAGTATAATAGCTAAAACAAGTACAGTATCTGTAGCTTTGTTGTAATCAAACATACTTTATCTATCTTGTTTTCATATATCATAGAATCACAGAACATAGAATGGTTTAGGTTGGAAGGGACCTTAAAGATCATCTAGTTTCAACCCCCCTGCCATGGCAGGGACACCTCCCACTAGACCAGGTTGCTCAAGGCCCCATCCAACCTGGCCTTGAACACCTCCAGGGATGGAGCATCTACAGCTTCCCTGGGCAACCTGTGCCAGTGTCTCACCACCCTCAGAGTGAAGAATTTCTACGTTACATCTAATCTAAATCAACAAATGTGTGTTATATATATGTTAGAGTTCCAATCTTTATGTGACTAACTATAAGCTTGTCATAAATTAAGTCCATTTAAAGATTCCTCCTAATTTTCTCAATGACTCCTGGAATCATAGAAAGATTGAGAAAGGGGTCCCTTTTCAAAATCTTTCAACATACATTCTTATGAGCAACTATCAAGAGGATATTTTAGTTAATCTTAGTATCCTGCAGATAATTTTTAAAGAGCATAGCTATAGAGGAAAGTGGCATTACTTAGAATGCTTTACATGACAAATTATAAAGATGGTTTTCCATTTCTTTCATGAAAGCAACTCCATTTATCTAACTAGCAGTCATTCTCTTTTGCATGGATGAAAGGGAAACAACATGGCAGGGGTTGACCTTCTATCCTTCCCTCCTTCTGGAATACAAAATGTGATCACCTCTGAAATTTTCAGAGATAAGCTTAGAAATGTATCCAGGCTGATTTGGAAAAGATCAGATTCCTGCGCACACTCCTATGTAGTACTAGTTCAGCTGTGCTCATGCACGACAAAGTCTCAGTTATCAGAGATTCCTGTATATTCACAAACCAATGCACAGGGAACGATAAAGGTAGAAAGGTCTGTGTGAGAAAGTGCATGTTTTTTTGTAAAGAAACAAAATGCAGGTTCAGACAGGCAAGGTTATCAAGATCGCAAATACAAATCCTATCTTGCATTTGTGTCTGCAAAGGTATTAGGCAGTAATAATCAGTCCCATGCACCATTTTCTGTCTGTACTGTCTTGCGCTTTGGCTTTTTTTTAGGGGGACATCGTTTGTATCTATAGGAAAAATACTATTCAAAACCTTTGCAAACATCTGCTAATTATCTTCTGCAGATTAAGGGAAACCAAAAAACAGGGACATCTAGGAAGACTGGTAATTCTCACTTAAATAAAAGACATTGAAAGATGTAATGTAACTTGTAATGTCATTTATTTAAGTGAGAATTACCAGAACTATTCCAGACATGAAATAAATTGGGGAAGTTTGAATATTGTTTGAGATCCAAACAAAAAACTACTGTGGGAGTGCGTGTGCATATATATATCTATATATGTGTGTATATCTACCTAAAAGACCACGGAGAGGTCAGTTTTTGAATACATGTGTGCCTTGGTGTGGTGCTCCCCGACCCTCCCCCCCGCCAGTGACTGTCTTTCTTCCCTCTGGCCTCGGCAAGTGAACTCTAACTCTCCTTGTAGCTCATGATAAGCCCATTCAGCTCGCCAGACTGGCAGGAAACCATTACCTTTTTATGCTTTTCTCTCAGTTTGTTTAGAGAGCTCTGCTGCCTTATAGGAGGGTTAGGCAGGCCCAAAGCTGGGAGGAAGACAGACTGCAGACCACATAGTGTGACATGAGGGAACCTCACCATCTTGTTACACCATACCCTTCTGTCAACCCCACATAGCTCTGGATGCTTTATCAAAGTGTGTAAAAACCTCTTTTGTCAAGATATTGCAATTCTGTTACCAGGGTCCTACACAGTGAGTAAAAGCTTTGTCACTGACTTCAGCGAGGAGAGGCTCCTGGAGCTACTTGCGTTTAAAGGTGAGTATGTGTCTGAGCTTGTGTTGGATGAAGGCTTAAGTTGATGTCCTCTGTTGGATCAGACTTAAAGTGCTTTGGTACCTTGCAAAGTAAAGGACTTGGAAATAATGACACTCCAGATCTTCTATACTGAGGGACTGACATTTGGATTCTCAAATACCATGGGTACTACCACAGGTACCACCGTAGTATGTGCAGGGGATGATGTGAAAATGAGACAAATGCAAACATTTGGTCATCAATTCAGCCTAGATGGATTTCAGTTCCATCACTTTCCAGATTTTCTTACTCGAAGGTAGAAAACATTTGTATCTAGAAATAGCCTTTATGCAGTGATATGTTTTGTCTGATGCTTGTTTTCCATGTAGCAAAATTATTTAGTGAGCCAATTTGAGTTTGAAGCCTGCAGAAGCATAACACAGGAGACATATTTTTTCATCTTAATATTCTGTGCAGTGCCTGAAGTCAGCAACAGCTCAGGAGACCTGAACTTCTGAACTTATTCCTAACAGGAACGTCATCATTCTTGCAACAAAACAAAGAAAAGATGTAACACTTATATTTAAACAAGAATAAAGGAAAACACAGGTGGAGATAAGAGCAGTGAGGTTTTGGAAGTAAAACAAAAATAAAAGGAAATGGAATAATTTCCTGGTTGCTTTTTTTTTTTTTTACAATGGAATGGAAGGAAAGCAAGTTTGAAATTCTGCTTGTTGCTGCTCTTCTGTGTGCTCTTCCATTGTACAACTAGCTTTGTCCCCTGTGATTCGCTTGGCTCACTTAGGCTTGCCAGTACTGCTCTGAACACCAAGTGTAGAGCATCACAGGACGGGCGTAATGAGAAATCTGCCAGTGTGTCACTTCTGTCTCTGCCAACATAGAGGTTAAAATCTGCTTTCAGGCTGCTCACTCTAGACAGAATAGCTTCTCTGTCCTGCTTCAGAGCTGCATGACACCAGGAATGCCAAGCATGGCTAAGGAGCTTGGCTTCAGTGCAGCCGTTGCTCTCCTGCCCATTTGCTTGCTGCCTGTGGTGGCCCAGCTGCTCACCGTGTTGTGGGCGTTCCTGGAGGGCTCCTGCCAGTAGTGAATAGCCCTTGAGAAAGCATTAAATCCTTGAGAATGCAGCAACAGGAGGCTGTAACTCTCTGGATTCATGGGCTTTTGCAGAGATTAATCTATACATGTGTCCTGCTGATTAGGGATATTCTTTTTAGCAAGTAACTAGGAATTTGAAAAAGTCTTAAATTAATCTGAAAAAAATAATTTAAAAGTGCCTCTAGTGTCACATTCCTCTGTAAGGACAGTTAAACCAAGCAATCTAGGAAGCTATCCAAACTCTACATATAATTGTGTATCTCAACACATCTCTCAGGTCTAAATAACCACTAACATAATTACAGTGTGCTATGGCTGGACTTCTATAAGGGAGAAATAAAACTGAGAGTACTGAACAATGTTTCCTTTAGTCATATTATGACAAAAATCTAAGGGCCTGAATGGCCAGAAATATAATGGAGAATGAGCTGCTTTTTCTATGATTTCCACTTTACTTTTAAGCAACTATTTGGTAGGGATATTTTCCATGTTGGTAAAAGGAAAACTGAATTATGTCAAGTCTTTCATTTGATCCACTTTTTGGAGCTGTTTATTTGATTCTAAATTAGAGGAGTTAGCTTGTTCTATTTCTTATACTGATTATCTAATGAAAGTATCCTTAGTTCAACTTCATACTATTTCCATTTTCTCTTTTTTTTATGTATAATTAGCACAACCTTCAGAAAATTCCACCACTATAGAACATCTTATGCTGTATGAATGAATTTTCTCGATCCAGTGCTTTTGTCTCTTTGTGACTCTTTAAGTTAAATTATACTTCTTCAACTTTCAGATCACATAGCAAAGCCACAGGAGATGATTCACAATATTGCCTATTGGATGTGCTTGAAGCTTGATCTCATTTTACATAAATTCTTCACATTATCTTTAGAAATTTGCCTCTTTGTTATATATGGCTTTTTATGGAGCTATATCTTATAGCCAGTTCACTATTAAAAATAAAAACATAACAGTGAATTGTCCACTTAAACTGAAATGCTCTTTTGTGAAGTATAGGTCATTTCTTTTATATGGAGGTATTGGCAGAATGAGTCATCCTTCTAAGAATATAACTAAATTGTCCTGTGGTTAACTGAGTCTAAGCTGCTTTCTGAATGTTTTGCCTCTTATATCCTCACCTCTGCTCTGGAAAGGGTATCTCAGAAGATGTGTAGAGTTTCAAACTACAATTCTACCAACTATGCCTGCAGTTTATTCGCCTACCACCACACAATATGAGCTAAAAGCATTTCCCAAATCAAAATCTGGAATGCAAACACCTTACGCTGTATTAGGCAGGGCAAGAAAAAGGTCAAACTGAGCAAACAGTAATATCCAGTGAAATAATCAAAAGTCAGTTTTTAAATGACTACTTTTGTGAACCTTTCTCCTTAGTCACTTCAAAAGCAGATTTGAGTACTTGAGATTCAGCAGTGTGTACATTCAAAGAGTAGAGACTTACTTCAAACATTGACCCTGAAACAGAATTCTGAATTTTGTACTTTATTGTTCATACACAGCCTAAGTGATACTGTTTCTGCAGCCTGAATGGAAGGTTTATGTAATTACCATACCAATGTACAATATATGAGAAAGAGATAATCAGATATTGACATTTGCTGGAAATAAACTCTGCTTATATTCTCAGAATCTATGGCATAGGCTCTGTTCTAAAACCACACAGATACTGCCATTTAAATAGCCGTTGTTTTAAGGTCCATTTCAAGTTTTCCAGAAAGGCTGTTCCCATATTATATAAGCTACAAAGGGCTGCCACAGTTCCCTTTAGCATCCAGGGACAGCCGGAACAACATTTGTGCAGGTCCTCCTTTTCCTTAATCCATCAGCAAAGTAGAATGCTTAATACTTGAAGCCTTCTGTCACACAGATAAATGTGATAATCAGCAAAAGAAATTATGAGGTCTCTTTTTTCAGACAAAAATGCTTGTCAGCAGAAGCAGTAGTCAAATGCATTGTTTACTCAAATGCAAAATGATGAACATTCTATCAGCATTTTTTCGTATTTAATGATTACTATTATCATCACTGTAAAAAAAGATGATGATAGAAAATCCTTAGTGAACTTCACTGAGCCTCTTGATATCCTCTATTTGGTATATAAGCTCCATTTTTATTTTGACTTTTACTCTGAAACACCTTATGAAATGAGACTCCACTAATTTCTTGTAGAAATTCAACATTATTTACCAGAGAAATTTTTTGTGGGTTTTGTGGTAAGTTTTTGGATAGTGCATGAAGAACAAGATGACCAGTTTCCTTAAATAAATTCGCTGAGAGATACAATCTCTTCTAATTAGTCTACCAAAAATAGTAGTGGATGAGCTTCTTAGGTCTATCCCAGAAGTCTCAGATGAATGAGAATACCACTGATTTTGCATGCATGGAAGAGTGTAGAGTAGACCTCTTAAATGAGTTATGTGCCTTTAATCATTGGGGAAGCCCCAAAGGAGACACAGTTTAAAGCAAGACAGCAAAGAAATTTATACCAACACCACCAGTTATTTTCAGGAGACAGACTAGGACTATAGTAAATCCTAAGAATTTCTTCACTGTATCACAGAGTAATTTTATAATATGGTGCATGTATTTTTTCTGCCTTCTTCATTTGTTAAGCCTGCTTCACCATCACTGAGCCCTAGGGTTCTATTTTAGGGATTTTGACAAATTTAGACTATCTTTTCCCTCATCTGTTATTTTTGCAGCCTGGCAATGCAGATGCAGATGCAAATTTCTGACACAAAGAACATTTAAAGAGGAGCCTGCTGTCCAAACAGAGATTTAGTTTATGGTGTTTGAATATGTATCAATGAAATAAACTCAGTTATTGCTATAGTCGTTTTCTTTATACTCGATGAAGCCTTGGATCACATTTATTTTCTTCTTCATTGTTCTTCTGAGCTTTTCCCCCAAAATAATTTAAATATATGCATGCATTTTCAGTCAGAATAAAGGATTTACCAAAATTTTTTGGAGAGGCTTCCACACCTCTCACTTTTCACTGACTGATGTGTTTGGATTGGTAAAATTAGCATATTGGAAGGTCAGTCTTTTCCTCCCAAACCAAACATACACAAAGAAAAAGAAAGACAGAAGTAGTCTTCTCATGATACAAATGGAATAACCTTTCAGTTCCTAAGCTTGGGGATTTTATACTTCTACAGAAGAAAGCACCTAAACTGTTGACAGTAAAAGTAAAATATCCATCTAGACTTTGAGTGTCTATTATCAACAGGAATGTCCAGAAAAAGAAGGTATGACAACTCTGAAGGAAATATTCTGTAACAAAGCTTACAAAGGATGTATATGAAACCTTGAACTCCCTGTTAATTACAAGACAGTATGTAGCAATGAAGTGCTGGCACTGGAAGAGCTAAGCAACAAATTATAAATAAGCTTTATTTCAAAGTAGTGTTAGGTGTAACTTGACCTAATTGCAGAAAAAATGTACCATTATAGACAGAGAAAAAGGATATGAAAGAGCTCTGTGTTCCACCTAGTCTTTGAAAGAATCAGAATGTCATTTTTTAAGGAAGAAATTTTATGTAATAATTCCAACCTTTCTATTCCATTTCACAGTATGTTAGGCCTGGCTGGGATGGAGTTAACTTCTTTCATAGCAGCCCATATGGTGCTGTGATTTATATTTGGGGCTAAAACAGATTCGATAGCACACCAGTGTTTTGGTTATTGCTGATGAGTGCTGGCACACCATTATGGCTGTTTCTCCTCCCCTCCAAAGAGAGTTGAGTGGGTGTGGGCAAGAGTTCAGAAGGTGATACAGCCAGGACAGGTGACCCCAGCTGGAGGTTAAAAGGACATCCCATACCGTATGATGTTGCACTCAGCAATAGAAGCTCAGGGAAAGGAGGAGAAAAGAGGTGGATCTTTGTGGTTATGGTGTTTGTCTTCCAGAGTAACTCTTACACATCTTGAGGCCCTGTTTTTCAGGAAATGGCTGGATATCTACTTGTCAATGGGAAGCAGGGAATGAATTCATTTTTTTTCTTAGATTCTGTGTGCAGCTTTTTTCTTTGCTTATTAAATTTTCATTATCTAGCTCCATGAGTCTTCTCATCTTCTTTTATTTCCTCTCCCACACCCATCCTACAGGACAGGAGATTGAGCAAAAGGTTGGGTGGGTCTTTGGATGCTGGCTAAGACCAACCACATAGAAAGATGCATGTTTGTATTTTTAAGGTCCAACGGTCACATCTACCCACTTTGGTCAGTAGGGAATTCATTCATATGAACATGCAAGACTGCATGAATAACACTATTTTCTGTAACACCCCAGTGTCTACCTAACACTCAATGTAAGTCAGCACAGCAGTAAATGAGGCTGTAATACCAAAAAATTGGAGAGCAGAAGAAAGCTTTGTGACAATTATTTCAGCTGCATGCTATGAGAATCATATGTTTTTTCATACTAGTTTCTTTCAACTGTTTTCCATATTAAAACCCCGTTGTTTCCTGGGGAAGCATCAAGTGTTGTCAACCCTCAAGAACAGAGTAACCTGTGAAATGAAGTAGAACTTTGATGAGTTTTCCCTCAATCTTATTTTATAGCACTATATTGCCATTTGAAAAATGTATGGAGAACTCCTGGTTTTGCAATGACTTACTGTAAATGAACCATGTCAAGGAATCAGGATTAGAATCTGAAAACTGTAAAAGAATATCTCACAGGTAAAGTGTGATGGAGGTCAGGTAACCCATACTTAGTAAGAGAGGAGTTTATCTTTTCCAGTTTTAGCCTTATAAAAGAGTTAAGCATCTGTTTCAAGCTAATCATATGGGTTTTCCTTGTTATCCATAGTGAAACATAATCACCTCCAAAAGTGGATTCATCCCACTTATCTTTGATGGCAGTCTTAAAGTGGGATGAATCAGCTTTTGAATTTGTCTTTCATTTGACTGCAAAGGAAGCTTGGATGAATTGTTTGCATTAGTTGCTTAAACTGTTAAAATGAAGCGAGATGCATCCTAGCCTACCAAAATAAAAAGCCTATTGACCTCTGGCATACCCAGAAGACAATAACTATCTGAACAGGATGGAGTTTCTTTTTATGGAACTTTGCTGCTCATGGTTTGGTTCTGATCTCTGCAGGTTGGGTATTAAAACACCCACTGATTTTTTAAAATCAGGATGCCCATTTTGTCCACTTTCCAGTTAGCAGCTGGAAAGACGGACAGGAAATTACCTGTAACGGATCATGGTTAATCTAAGTTAATGTAGCCTGTACCTGCATCTGGGTCAGAGAGGAAGGGTGGCTTTAAACAGTTAATCAGTGTATGGGATAAAAGGAGGAGATCTTGCCCTTATTGGAACCATTTTGCCTTCTACAGGTCTGGAAGTACAGCTGAAAAGAGACCAACACCTCAAAACTTAAATGAAGAATAAGGTCACTTTAATCAATGTATGCATTTGTTTTAAATATAGGCACAGCAATGGAGATTTGGAGAAGACCTGTTTTCCTTACTCATGCAGAATAAAAGAAACACTCCACATTTTAATTTGGAATAAAAGACAATTACAGTTAAATAAAATCAAAGAAAATGTAGCAGAATTTTCTTTACTATATTCTGTGAAACTGTGCAAAACAATAGCCTATGCAAATACAAATTACCAACTAGAGATACAACATTTCTCTAGTATCCCTGTACCTTGAATAATTTTACAAGCACCAGTGAACTAAATCACACAGCCCAGCTGTCAGTTTGGAAAATATCGCTGCTATTTTAGTGAAGAGAATTCTGCATTTTCCAAAGGAAATCTTGTAGCTGTTCTAGATTAGAACAAACATGATGTGACTTCAATTCTGTATTGTATACAGAAGTATCATACAAGATTAAAAGTTGCTTTTATTTTTCTTCTGACTCTGCGTGTGTTTTTTTGTTAATTATTCATCAAAAAGAAAAAAGACTGCTACTCTATTAAGTTATTATCACTCATCATTTCTCCTAACCAACTATTTCATAGTATTTTTGTTTGGACTATAGTGCTGCTGAGCCCCTATGAATCTTCATTTTCTATGCTGTTGTAGAAATCTCTTTAATTGTGATTGGACCAATTTTAGTGATTAAGACTGTCAGAATAGAGAAAAAGAAGAAATATGTCATAAAAGTGAGATGTTTTGTCTTATGAACTAGTCTACTACATGCAAGAGATTCACTACTGGAGATTAAAACTTTTTGAGAACTAACTTTATCATGGTACTGATGTTTTGGAGCTCTACAAACATGAAATTTCTTTGGTGTGCCAAAAATGTATGTGAGTATTCAGCTTTTTCAGATTTACTACTGCAAGTGCACCTTGTAGATAATATTTACTTTTACAAATTTTAGTAAATGACAGAAGAATTAGTGAGGAATTTTCATTCTGGGTTAGAAGGATCATGTTGTAATATACAGGAAACAGGCTCCACATGAAGAAATACTGAAGTATTCACTTTGGAGAAGAGAATCCCTTCCCAGTTGTGTACGCCTGCTTGCTGCAATCGGCCCCATTAACTCTGCAATGAGCTGTTGCAATAGCATTGCAATTGAAAAGTGCATTACAGGAGACTAATTGGGTGGCTGACATATATTACTTGTTCCAGTCTCATGAATAATAAAGTCTCATGAAGAGTGAGGTTTAGAACTTTTGCATATGAAAGCAACTTAAAGAAGTCTGCAAGCCAAGGCAAAGAATTGTGGGCAAGTATTACAGGGGAAATTTCTTGGTCACCCTAGGAATTACAGCCACAAAGCTGAGAAAGGTAAAGCGGGGAGAAAAAATGGTAATTAGGTGTCAGTCTAAGTTTGCCCATAGGTAAGAGAGTGGGAAGAGAAAAATTCTTAGTGAAAAAATTAAGTTTTTCTATTTTCTACTACAGAAATTGAATGTCACCTTCAAATCTAATACACAACTGGGCCGATTGAATTTTTTCCAGTACTTTGAGATCAAAGGTTTAAAACCAGAAACAAACCTCTTCGAGTTTTTCTGGTTTTGTTGTTTTTTGTGTTCATTTCTTTGTTTTGTTTAGACTTTGGTTTTGATTTTTTGTTTGGAATTTTGTTTGTTTGTTTGAGATAATATTTCTATATTATTCATTTCTAGAGGGTAGAAACTGAAAACAAGAAATAGATAAAGATTCCAAACCTCTCAGACTTTTTCCAGTCACCTTAAGAACAATGTACTTCATAGTGAAACTAAACCACAATTAATTGCCAATACTGTTGTTGTCTTATTAATATATAGAAGCAAAAGCCAAAGGAACTGTGCTTTTTGTGGGAATGATCTTTCCTAAGTCTCTTTTATCAGTATTTTAGTCCACAGATTGATTTCTTTAATTATCTTGCTAGCATAAGATGCCAAGAACTATAGGTAAGGCATAAAAGGTAATCATTGGCCTATAAAGGATATATGTTTTAGATTTTCATGGCAGTTGTGACATTCTTAAATTTTATTTTATCTTATTTGAAATCCATCACTACAAGCAAAATCAGTAATTGTCTGTGTACGCAAGCAGACAGATAAAATACAAATGAAGATTTACTTAGCCAGAATAATTGGTGGCACAACATATTTATGAATTTCTACCTTAAATATAGATGAAGATCAACATACACCATTTTTAAACTTGTTAGCCAAACTATTTTATGTGCATTTCACATAACACTAACTCTACCTGCTGAAATCCTGTTCTCTGTGTTCATTTCTTGTGATAATTCTGTGTGAGTACATAGCTAATGTTACCAATAATCTTTCAGTATTTCTCAAGACTTCTTCCTTCAGTTCTTAAATTAAACATATCTTAGGAGGAGAAGAGATTACCTTTTGGTCCAACACCAAAATTATAGCTTTCTGATTGTGTTGGCTTTCTCATTGGCTTCATTTAAATAATTTCTTTATGCTTCAGTTTCTATATATAACATTACAATGAGGTATAATGAGTTCATTTTCTCAAATGTTATAAAGATGCAAAATGCCAGTGTTCATGTGCATGACAATTAATATGGAGAGAACTTGTAGCTGTCATACCAGGAAGGTAACGAAGGAGGGCAGACTATTCCTCCTCAGTCTGGCATGCCATCATTAGTTTGACAACATATTCTATCACCTACTTACGAAAAAGCTTCAAACTTTGGGAAAACTTGTACACTGTGCATTTTATTGCAAACTTTCTCATATCAACAAACTTCCCAGATAGGTCCTTACATGACACTGAAGACACAGGAACAGAGGAGAAAGACAGATGATATTTGATGAGGTAATACCTCTGTCTTTATACTGCTGACTTCACATCCAAGAAGCACATCAGCTTAATCACAGAAGTTCTCATGATGTCACAGAATAGTTTGTGTTGGATGCATAGCCTCATGAATTTTCTTTTTTTTTTTTTTTTTTTTTTTTTTAGAAAAGTTAGTATTATTGTAACTGACTAACAATAACTTTGCTGTCTATTGATTAGGTTTTCTGGTTTGTTTATTTTTTAATTTGTCTAACAAAAAAATTTCTTAGCTCTATATAAACACTCTTCTCACTTTTGCCTGTAACAAAATATTGCATGTAAAAGAAAGGATACAAAAAGGACATATGGAGCAAAGCATCAGCTAGAGAAGGCCCAGTTTAGCTCAGGTTACTTAGGGATGGTTAGTCAAGGTATGAATATCTCCAAGGGTGGACATCCACACATCACCGGGCAGTCAGTTCCATATTGGACTAGTCTGCTTGTGAATTTTCTTTCCTGGTATCTAAGTAAAATATTTCTTGAGGCAACTTGTGTCTATTGTCTCATTCTGTCACTGTGAATCTCAAAGAAAAGCCTGAATACACATTGTCTGCCAGCACCCGTTACATAATTGGGTAAATTGACAGCAAGTAAGCCTTCTTCCTTAGCCTTCTTTTCTTTAGACTGAACAAACTGAGCTCTTCAGTTCATGTCCTTGCATGTCATATGTTCCAACTCACAAATCGTCTTTGTTGCTTGTCCCTGGGCTCACTCCAGGACATCAGTTTGTTTCTTGTGCTGGGGAGAACAAAGTTATCCAGATACAATCTCATAAGTACTAAAGAGCGATGAAGAATCTCTTCCTTCAGTAACTACGCTTTAACCAATACAGCCCAAGATGCAGGTTATTATCTTTGCTACAGTGATGTGCTTCTCACACATGTTCAGCTTGTTCATCAGGAATGCTGGACTTTAACAACTGTCCTCATTGACCTACATGAGGTTTTTGTCCACTCATTTTTCCAGCCTGCCAAGGGCAACCCTGCCCTCCACTCTATGGACCACTCCCACCCCAGTTTGCTGTCATCTGTGATCTTGCTGAAAGTGCAATTCACCAGGCACTTCATGCAGGCCATCAATAAAGACATTAAACCTTACTAGTCTTTTAATCAATGCCTGAGGAGTTCCATGAATAACTAGTCATCAGTTGAACTTTGTATCAGAGATAAGACGACAAGATGAGGAAGAAGATATGACTCATCAAATGCTTGCTGCAGAAGGGACCTGTTTGGGGAGGCAAGGACCATGCCTTGTTCTTTGGAAAGCAAAATGAAGAAATAGGTGACGAAAGTCACACTGAACACATAAATAAAACAACTCCTCGAGCTTAAAACAGGATTCTTGTGAAGCTCTTTATCTAATCATTGTCTATCAAATCGTGGTATTGTTAAAACTCATTTAATTTATGTCTTAGAGTATCATAGCTAGAAAAATAGGAGGTTATAGAGTCCTGTGCTAAAATTTAATATGAATAATGTGATTTATTTTGGGAGGTTTGATAAATGACCAGTTTCTGTCACTTTAAACTCAAACAATACCATCTGAGTATAGTTTTTTATATGTTATGTCTGTTAAGAAGAGCTCTGCAATCCATCAACATAATTACTCTGCTGTTTAAGGTATTGTGATTGTATTATGCTCAATGTTCATTTTTTAACAGTTGCAACACATTCAATAGCAAATTTCATCTTAAAGATTTAGCAGCACCATGCCCAGATGTGTCTGAGATTTATTCTGTAACCTTTGTACAAAATAGTTGCTGCAGCTGCCACCCACTTGCTTGTCTTTCTGTTGGCAATCAAAACATATGAATACTCAGCTACTAATTCTGATCAAAGCCACTAAAACCAGAACGGAAACAGAAAAAAATTCATTTCAATATTTAATTTCTATTAGAATTGCATTTTCAGCAATTGGGATGTGATGCCATGATCGTAGATGCTGCAGGAAATGCAAAGGAAAAGCTTTGTGTTCTCACTCAAGCAGTAATTGTTTGCAAACAATTTGAGTTGTATGTGACAATTCCCTTCCTATCTAATCAGATTGCTAGTTCTGTGGCCAAATATCTCACTGTCCTGCTACCAAAGAAATAGATCTCTGCATAAGAAGATGTAGCAAACCTGTTTGATGATCACTTCTTGCAGGTCAGTTCTAAACTGTTGAGTTTATACTAGATAAAAAGTAACAAAATGACAAATAATTGAGACACCTTTCTGCTATTGCAGCCCTGGATTGTTTAGGAACCTGTCTTTCTATAGCTAACATCACTTGCCAAGCAGAACAACAGGCAAGGACAGAACTCAAACTCTCCAAAAGGTTTTCTTAAGCCCCTGCTGCTAATTCTATTTCTCTTTCCCTTCTAATGATCTGGAATTACTAGAGAAGGTTCATGTAAAATCTAGGATCGTGTTGGTCTGTAATGAGTCTCAATGTGTGGGAATTACGAGCTGCTACATGAATGGACCTGTGTCTGAGGAACTTAAGAACAAAACTGGTAGTTATCTAGACAGGAAGAGTATAACAGACTAAACCAGACTTCAGTTACTAGACCTTGAGAATCTGATATGTAAGTGATTTCCTTTTCAGTAAAGTGCATAGCAATCACAGTTCTGAGGATAAGGAGGAATGTCATATCCTTTGGATCAGATTGGATGCACCAGAATCCAATGTTTCATTCACTAGAACAGCGTTTTAGAATCATAGGAGAGGCACTGGACATAAATCTCATTCTAATTTATGATGGACAGAATTGGTCAATTGCACTTAATTGACAATAATTTTTAATTATGACTCTCTACATCCAGCACAACCTGAATTTGGGATAGAAACAGATTGTATGTGGTTAGTACAACCATGGGAAAGTTTAAACCTTCTTGTATTTTGTGAGTAACGTATCGTGCAGCATGAGTGCTTTTTTTCTCCGTAATTCCAAATTTTCTTCTGGAAAATAGAGACTTGATTTAAATGTGATTCATCAGAGTTTATGTGGAAGTTCTTTCTGTATTTCAAAGGTATTGTTTTACATTTCAGGACATAAACTTTAATTACCAAAATTAACAAGGGTAACCAAAATCTAGCAGTTATTAACTACATTGTATTTTTAAAATGTCCTCTTGTGAACAACACAGTAACGGTGCAATAAAGGTTAACTAGTTCCCCGTGAAATTTATTACTTCAATAATTCTAAGTTATACAGAATGACAATGCATTACATCAAGTATAAGGTTTTTTGTTTGTTATTGTGATTTTTTTAATTCAGCAATTTAAAGACGTGGCAATTTATTTTGTTTATAAAGTACTGTTTTAATCCGTACCCAAAAGTGCCTTTTAATTATTTTATTATGAGAATAATTTTGTAGGGTCCTAGCACACTTCATGTCGGTTATTCTTGCACATACACTTTTAATGTTTCTCCCAAATCCTTCAGAGAGTTATGTTTTGCCAACTATGCTAGTAATAATTATTCAGCAATTAAAATGCTCATACTTCCTTATTACCTCATCTAGCCCCTCTTTCCCAACACTCAAAGAGCCATAAAGGGAGGCTGCACATCGTAAATGAGCTAGAGCCCTCACATCACCTCAGACAAACTGCTTAACTTGCTTATAGAATATGGAGGGAAAGGGGCCTGCAGTCAGTCAAGGGGAAAAGGCTACTGGAAAAAAACTTTAATTACTGCTGCATAAATCAGGAAAATCAGTAGTGAGCTTGGGAATAATGGGAGGCATGGCTTGAAACTCTGACAGTCAGTGGTTTACATCTTAAATTTAGTCCTTTCCCTCTTGCCTTTTGTCCTGTTGTTTCTCACCTTAACTAAAGTTTAACATAGCAAAAGCAGCATTGTCTTCTAGTGAAGATGTTAAGATCTACTAAGCCTTCAGAACGTACTGCATATTATTAATACTGAAAGATTAACAATGCAATCATCAAATCAATGCAAAACTGAAATTTGCATTGATGTTAATTTCTTGTTTTTATTATTGTACTGCAGAGGCATCTGAAGACCTCAGCTCAGAAAAAGGCCCAATTATGCTTAACATGCTCTATTTGCTGCCTTATTTTACCATCTAAGTTTGAATGACAGAAATCAAAAAAAGGTGTATGGTTTATCTAAATATGAGAACTGAGATACAGTGAGATTAAGTTACTTACTGTACTAGAAATCAGCGTGAGAGTTGAGTGAAAGGGGTGGATCCTGATCCTGGTGACCTAATGGAGCCCTGCCCACCACCTCACCTCTTCTGAAATACTCTTCTCTGTCCTCTTCATGGACCTGTTTGCATTCACATGGCTCTTTAGGAGTCACTGGTGACACGATGCAACAGTTCTGGTGAACTGGTCCATTGACCATAATTCAGAATAATGTCATGGAGACTACATGGAAGCAACCCCTCCTCAGCTGTTAAGATTTTGCCCATGAACTAAGCTGAACCACTAAGGTATACAATACATATATATGTGCATCTGTGTGTGTGAGGTTGGAGGGGTCTGAAAGTTTTAAAAAATTCTTTCAAGAAAAGGATGCATTTGAATTTAAGAAAGCCTTTGCAAATTTAACACAAGCTAGTTAGGAAAGACAGTTTCTTGGATTTTTAGAGAAATAGGTTGGTGGAAAAGAAAAAAGGTAAAAAATGAGTTGTTGAATCCCCAGTGTCTTCTGACAGCATTTGGGAATTCTGGAAATAGTTGCTCACAAACTAGTAGTTGTGCCAGCTTCGTCACCCCTAAGAGATCATCTCTGATTTTTATTTTTCTCACAGAATTTCCACTGACTCCAAAGCAAATGCCTCAAGGGGAAAAACTGGGACCTACATGTGCAATATAGATGCCAATGTTTCAGGTTTGACAAAGTCGTGTATTTAGTATAATTACAGCAAATAGCCTTCCTAGTGAAGGTTGAAGAAATTAATCACTTCAGATGTTGACTGCTGAGGACATTTGCTATCATCTGTCAATGATTTACGAAGACAGCTCCTGGATGACAATGAAGATTTTGCTTTAGATAACATTTGAATGCACACAAATTATGTTATATTGTGGGATTATTATTCTTTCAATTTATTATATCTTTCTTCTTATCTGGGTAATAAAAAGGTAACCAGTCATCTATCTACATATGTACAAGATAGCACAGCAGCACAAATCCCTCACATTACTTAATCTTTTTTGTATTATCCTTAGTCTGATAGTTAACACCAGCTGTGGTGGTCTTCGTGTGAAGCTTCCCATCTATATGAGTTACACCGAGGCCAGTAACTCATTCATCCTAAGGCAAATGGCTGCAGCTTGGAGGAGACATTAGTCCTATGCAACGTGAATTTATCCTGGTAGGGAATGCTCTGAATGGCCCTTTGTTTCAGTAGCTGCCTTTAAATGAGTTTGCTGCAAGGAATCTCTGTTGGGTTTGTGTCTGGTGAGGTAGGATTGGGAGACTGTGTCAAAACCCGCATGTGACTTGAGTTCTACAGATGGACTATAGCTTCCATGATTGGGACAATGCTAAACTGCACATCAGTAAAATATAAATTCTGTCTGGGGAGGGAAGGATAGGTTGCTCTCCTTTTTCACAGATCCTTACATTTGTAGCTGTAGTCATCTTCTCAGTATGAAGAAGAAATTTTTGTGACCTAACTGAAGCCAGTGTTTTCCTCTAAGAGTGGTTCCACTGGCCCTCCCTGTGAGTGTTTGCAGAGCAAAACACTGTAGAGCAGTGGTTAAGTCCCAGGAATGGCAATGTGTCATTGGTAATGGCACCTGTTAGCAGTAAACTCTTCGGAAATGTATCACTGTCATTCTTCCATTGATAAAAATAAAGTGAGGTTGTCTTTTGATGTGGCTAGATGTGGCTTCTCTTCCTGCTGGCAACGTTGAAATTATTGAAGCAATGGTTCCTCTTTAATCATAATACATTCATATTTACTGGTAAATAACCATAAGGTACATCCTATTAAGCAGCTACATGACAGTTCTTGAAGTTGCAATAGGAAGTATGACCATACACTGGAAATAAAGTCTAAGTTTAACATTCTTGTTATTTCTAAAATAAAGAAGCATAAAGATGGCATTAAAAAAACCTATCGATTAGTATGATGAACTACTGGGAGTAGCAGATGTGAATGACAGCTATTGAAAACCCAATTTTACAGTAAGAAGCCCTTCTGTGGTAATCTTTTAGCATATACTGATCATTCTCAGTACATATGAACATACATATTAATTTCAATACTCTTTAATAACCTTATTTTCTTGGTCAACATCACATTTTTATGGCTCTTACATCACACATTACAGATTCATAGCAATGTGAAACACTGATTTTCACGTTCCCTAAGACACATAGTCTGACCTGGTAAATGTCAGCAAGATTCTTGATACTAAAATATTTCCATTACACAAGTGACAAGCACTTTACTGCACCGTATTACTACATTACAAGATCATTTGCTTTAATTAATTCATTTACAGAAATAATATTCTTTCTTTTAAGTTCAAGACAGACCATAGTAATGTTATATTCAAAGCCCTACCATTATTTTTGCTATCACAGAAAATAACACTGCTTCTAGCAAGACTTCTCAAAAGTTGTGCCATTTTCTGTTTCGATAGTAAGATTGCTAAGTCCAACACAAACACAAATACTGTAGAGTAGAAGAAAATTACATTGCTTCCATGATGTCTCAGAATTCTTTGAATGTATAAAAAAAGAGAGATAATTGAGGAGAACTAGCTAGCCTTTCATGGTAATTTCTGAAGACTTTTACCAAAATCCCTACATGAAATCTACTACAGAAAGCAAAGGATCCTCAGAAGATAATTTTTTTGATCAAAACCTGACCAGTTAACAGAATGCAGAGCATAGATTATACTGTCTCTGTTGCTGTGACCAAATCTAAAACCAAGAGGGCTCCTGACTTTCTTTGGTGCTTGTATTAATAATCTGGAAAAGAACTTGGATGCATTCTAGAAGAGCTCCAGATAAAGCAATGATCTTTTGATAAGTGAGGTCAGGAAGATCTGTGAGAAACTTTGACTTACATTTGACTTACTTAAGTTTGGTGAAAGATTCACAGAGTAGCAAGTGAAGTAAGTGTTCCCACATATGAGTTAAACTGGCCTGGAGTCGTGAACTGCTTTATGTCACGGGGGTTCTCAACAAACTGTGACAACTGAGGAAAGGGAGCCAGCTACCACACAGAGAGCTCAATTAAACCCTTTTAAAAATCAGCAGCTAAGATATCAGAATGCTTAAGGATTGATGTTTAGCACAAAGAACATCCTACCGCGTTTAGTCAATCAATAGTATGGCCTCAGCTGGAATAGTGTGTGCAGGCAGCCCACCCTTGAATGAGAGCTGCAAGAAAATTGGAACACCTGCTCTCCCAATTCTGTGGCAAGGAAGTAAAAAAAACTTTGTTATTGTTGTTGGACTCTTCTCCCCCTTCCTCCCTGACCCTAAATCAGTAAATCCTAAAGCTGAGAGTTTAAGCTTCAGAAAGAGTTTTGGCAGTTATATGACTATCAGGCATGCAGGCAACAATGATTTTGGAATAGGTTATAAATATCATGCTTTCTTCTTCAGACCAATCTTGTATAACAATTTCTATGTTCCTATAACCTTTAAGTTGCCCTTGTATCTGTCTGAGCAAACAATAGCAGGAAAACAAATATATAATGGAAAAGTGGCTTTAATTCTAATGTTTTTAAAATCTGATTGGGTTATTCTGAGAAAATGGCTTTTCTAAGTCTAACTAACTGCTCCATACTAATGTGATAGTTGCTGGAGAAACTGAACTTTCAATGAGGTATAGGCCTCCTTTCCTGCTAATTTGCCTAGTGATTTGTCAGGGAAAGTGAAATCAGAGGGCAACCCTGCTCTGCAAAAGGGGTCGTGTGAAGGACTTTGAGGAAGTTGAGGATTTGTGACCTTGTTCAATAGGTCTCTGAGGGCAGCCTTATAATCACAAATGATGACATTGTCAGTATCTGGAGGTTTTTTGATTACCCAGGACAGAAAGGTTCAAAATCATTGCTTGGAGTTGTCAGTACTATGAAAATTGATGTCAATCTATGTCTGAATTCCCAAGTTCTCAGGAAAGAATATAGAAAATACATGAAAACCTGAGTTGTAACTGTTGCAGCCAAACTTTTGTCCTTGTCTGAAGAAGCTTGGCTACATCAAGCAGTCCAAATTCAGCTGGAGTGCTTCCAAAGCTACCTTCACAAACCAGTTTTCAGTGTTTATTTGTGAATATCTAGAAATGTCCCAAGACTTCTAGATATTCAATATCCTATCAAGTCAGCAAACTTATGGAGAAACAAGAAGTGTGGAAACTTTAGGAAATATGGGTGAAATAAGTTTTGAAATCAGGCCATCTAGTGTAAATTTAATTTCATATTTTCTAAATTCAACTTCCTGGTTAGTTTTATTCACATTTTTTGGCATAGGGAATTTTAAAATGCAGACTTTTCAAAGCCAATTGAAAGTGAATTTACTCCCTAATCGACAAGAATATATATTCATTTTTTTTCCCCCTGAAATCAAATTTGGTCAAAATTCTCTGAAGGAAAGTATTTATTCTGATGAACTTGTATTTTCAATGTTTTACTTTTTCCATTTGTATTTGCAAATAGTGGATGTATTTAGGTCTTCTCACTACTTCATCTGCTGAAGTGATGTCTTGCTCTTGGCTATTTTTAATTCTTTGCTTTGATACAAAGGTACTGCATACTTTCATCTCTGTGTGGGTAAGATCACACACATATTTAATGAGGATACAACAAAGCCCCAGCTATGATTAAAACATGTCCCATATCATCAAACTGTCTTGTCTTGACATGATTTCCAAGTGATAGCTAATATACACAGCAACTCCAACTCTATAGGTGAATCAGGGCATACATGTCAGCATTTTCATTCATCACATTTTAAACCACAGTACAGTTTCAGCACTAACGTTGACTCTAAACACCATTTAAATATTACATTGCCTGTCATGCCCATGCAGAGTTCAGAGTACTTTTAAATTACCAGAGAACCTTCATTTGTTGATGTATTCCAATGCTTCAGTGTTTCCTGGTGCAAACTGGCAAATTTTTGAAATTATAGAAACTTATAGAAAAAAGGATACATATTTGTATATCAATAATACCATGCCCAAATATAGATGGCCTTTCAATGCCTAAAAGGCAATACTGTTTCCTAGGATATAATTGTTTTTGCTATTTATGCTCATACTTCATAATCTTATAGATTTCATAATTAAGATAAAAATCTGATTTGTAATTTTAAAATGATGAGGATTGACAGGAAGGAGGACAAAACCATATCCAGATACTACAGGGGCCAATATTTTCCATTTTATTGATTTTGGTCAGATCTACAAAAGTTCAGGAAAAACACAGATTACTTGTAAGAAATATATAGTTCACAACATTGAAATGAATTTTTTTGAATGCAATGTATGACTACTTTGCCTAAAGGACTGAATATAACTCACCCTGAAGGGAAAGTCATAGATAAAAGAAAGAAAGATAGTTTGAGACTGTACTGGGTCTGCCTGGGATGGAGTTAGCTTTGCTCATAGCAGCCCATATGGTGCTGTGCTTTGCATTTGAGGCTAAAACAGTGTTGATAAGGCACCAGTGTTTTGACTATTGCCATGCAGTTCTTGCACAGCATCAGAGATGTCTCTCCAAAACACTCCTTCCCCTAAAGGCCAGTAGGCTGGGGGTAGGCAAGAGTCTGGGAGGGTATAGAGCCAGGACAGCTGACCCAAACTGACCACAGGGATATCCTGTACTGCATAGTGTCATGCTCAACAGTAAAAGCTAAAAGAAAAGCTAAGAGAGCAGGAGGCAGGGGACATTCATAGAGTCAAGGCATCGATTTTACCAAGCAACGGCTATGAGTGCTGAGGACCAGCTTCCCAGGAAATGGATGAGCATCTGCCTGCTGATGGGAAGCAAGAAATTAATTCCTCTTTGTGTTTTGCATTTACATGCAAATTTTGCTTTTCTTATTGAATTGCCACTGTCTCAACCCAGGAGCTTTTCCATCTTATTTTCTCCCCCTGTCCTATTGAGGAGAAGGAATGAAAAAGCAACTGAGTGGTGTTCTGACAGCCAGAAAAGATCAACCCACCACGAGGGCACATATCATACTTCCAGTTTTTAGAGTTGTTGTTGTTGTTGCAGGGATAATGAAATTGGTAATTTGTGTATTTTGAATCTGTTTTGGATTTGGGAGTCTAAAGAAACTAAACTGGATTTTCAAATCTTTTGACATTCACCTTTTGTTCCTTGCAAATCAAAGTTGCTATACCTTGTGGAACTATCCCTAATTCTGTTAATTTAAAGGCAGCCTGCTCCAGGTCACAAAAGAAATTGTAATTTACAAGGTTAGCTGACTAATTGTCTTGGTTCAGACAGGAATGTCGATTCTCATTTTGCTTCTAAGGACATTAAGATACTTAATCTGGATCAACAGAATTTCCCATATATTGAACTACATCTCCAAAGTGGCATATTGTCTGTCTTCATTTCACTTTTTGTGTTTGGATTATGTAACATGGGGAACAGATGTTGTCAATCTATTACTGTTTTCTGCAGGCACTTCTCTTTCCTTCCCCTATGCTCATGTCCCACTTGTTTTCCTCTTTCAGAGGAGAGTACGCAGAAGGCATTACTTCTGAGTTTCCAACTGTAATGGCACAGTTGTGTTCATGATATTGCCAAAAGGACAATAATTAAACCCAAGAGATATTGACCTTTTCCACTTGCTGGAACAACTAACAGCTAGCAATGCTTTTGATGTCAAAGATAGTTTTCTGCATACCAAGAACAGGCATATAGACTGAAACTCCCAGTGCAGGACTTTAGAGTGCCAGTAAAACTTGCTTGCTGTGCACTAGGACGCCCAGGGACTTTTCAGCAGATCTGCCCCCACGCAGTCAGACATTTGATACTCAGGGTTATTCAGTCTTAGGTGCAGAACTTAACATTTGTCATTGTTAAACTGCATGCAATTCTTTCAAGGCCAGTCTTTTAATATGTCAAGCTACCCCCGTATGGTGGCATTTCCTTCTGACATATTGACCTGAATTGGATTTACATGACAAGGTTTTGGTAGCTGGGAGGGTGCTGCAGGGGTGGCTTCTGTGAGGAGACAGCAGAAGCTGCCCTCATGTCAGATAGAGCCAGTTCCATCTGGCTCTAAGAAGGACCAATCAATGGCCAAAGCCAATCACCGAGACTAGTAGAATATCTATGAGAACATATTTCACAAAAGGTGAAAATGCTGTGCAGCATCTGTGAGTGGGCAGTGAAACAATTTGAGAGAAACAATTCTGCAGGCACCAACATCAGTGAAGAAGAAACAGGAGGAGGTGGTCCAGGCATTGGAGAGGAGATTTCCCTGCAGCATATGAGGAAGATCATAACGACACAAATTGTCACTCTGCAGCCTATGGATGACTGCATTGGAGGAGATATTATGTAGCCCATGAAGGATCACACGTTGCAGCAGATGGACATGCCATGAAGGAAGCTGTATCTCATGGAGTTCCAACTCCAGACTGAAACAGGCTCCTGGCAGGATCTATGGCCCATGAGGGAACTGCACTGGATCATTTCATTCCTGAAGGTTTGTGCTCCATGGAAAAGACCCATGCTGATGAAGTTCTTGAAGAACTGTAGCCCATGAGAAGGACCCACGTTGGAGAAGTTCACAAAAGACTGTATCCCGTGGGAAGCTCGTAGCCCATGAGAAGAGGAAGAACATAAGGAGGTCAAAGTGGAAGAGGTGAAGTGTTATGAACTGACCCCAACCTCCCTTTCTATATCTCCCTATGCTGCTTAGAGGGGCAGAACGTAGAAGAGTTAGGAATGAACTTGAGCCTGGGAAGAAGGAAGAGGTGGGCAGGAAGATATTTTTAGTTTTATTTTTATTTCTCACTATCCTACTCTGTTACAATTAAAGGCAGTAAATTAAATTATTTTCCTCAAGTTGAATCTGTTTTGGCTATAATGGGAATTGGTAAGTAATCTCCCAGCTCTTACCCTGAATCATGAGCTTTTTGTTGTATTTTCTCCTCCTGTCCTGCTGGTGGAGATGAAATGATAGAGTGGGTTGGCAGGTACCTGGAGTCCTGGGGTTCACCCTCTATATGACCTCTCCTCTCAGTTTGCTGTCGTATGCAAACTTGTTGAGGGTGTGTTCAATCCCAGTATGTTTATTCAATCCCAGAATGTTTATTGAGTACTGGACAGTATTGGACCCAGTATCAATGTCCAAGAAACTTTGCTTGTGATTTGCTGCCAAGTTAGACTTTGAGCATTTAACCACTACATTTTGAGCTTGGTAGCTTACCCAGTTTTCTGTTAAAAAAACCCCCCACCGCTCCATGGTCTATCTTTCCAGTCCATGCCTTAGCACACCCAAACTCCCTGCTAATTTGATGTATAGAAGATGGGCAGTCAATTTAAGATTTAGATTTATTTAGTTAAATTACTCTGGAAATTTCTCACTAGATGGTCACAGAAAACCTGAAATTGAATACTCAGTAGTTAAAAGCCTAGCTGTGCTCCCATTAAAAGAGGTAGAAGTGGTCAAGCACATTATACTCATATATGGCAACACCACACCAAAGACTCTATCTTATCATTTAGTGCTTTCTTACTGGAAGGAACACTCCTGGTTTCAGTATTTTCTGTCTTAAACCTTCTCATTCTGTCTTTCTTTTCTATCCTTATTATCAAGCAAAATAAACACATTGCATACATTCTAAGATTGCCTTCAAATCATAAAGTGCATCCTCACTAGTAGGCTGGAATTACATCAAAGTTTAGAAAGAAGTTTATTTCTTATTGCATTTTTTTGAACTTGGAAGAAATTTATTGCCTGTTGGTGAAGATTTAGGGCAATCAGGAGATTCAATAAAACCGCCAGACTGAAGCAAGTTTGGCTGAACCATGTATAATGTTTTAATTAAGGCACAAGTGTCCTTTTTATGGACTGGTAAAATAAATAGCTGAATAAAGAGTCACTTTAACAAGAGCATATTTAGGATATATGGAGGGAAATAAACTGTGACCTTTTTTAACAATGGAACCGTATTCTCATTCAAGAACAAAATCGTGACCTTATTCTGCTTTGGAGAAGCAAAGTAACAAAATCCAAATACCGCGAAATAAAGAAGAAAATTCTGAAACACATTGAATTATAAACTTACTGAAAGTTTTACACTGACTCCATTTAAAAGTATGAATATTATTAATACATATGACTTTTATTCTAAAATACAACATCATGATACTACTGTTTCAATTTAATTAGTGAAGCACCTACAGATTACTGCAGGAATCCATCAATACCAACCCCACTGGTGCTCTGAAGTTTTGGGAAAAGAGTATACATTTCTGTTACATGTCATCAGGAAATCTTTTTGTTACTTTTAAGAAATCATTGCAGGAACCTAGGTCACCTGGGCTTCTCCAGGGCCACCTGGACCTCTCCTAGGCCACCTGGACCTCTAAAAAGTAACTATGGTGCCTTCCGTAATGAGCTTTTAAGACCAAAGGTCTTCCATCTATAGTCGTTTCACCTCACTCAGTCACCTCACTCAGTCACAAGAAATTAAACAGATACGACAGATCTTGTCTATCATAGTAATAGACACAAGATTCCATAGACTAATACCTACCTTTGTCAAACCATTTGTGTATGATGTTATATGTCAACCTTTTATATTCTAACGACTGCAGCCCTGAAGATCAAACACTGTTGTGCTTTCTAGTAGATAAATAATCATATTTTGGTTTGCACCTGGGTTTACTTCCTTGTTGTAAGTCACATCGAAATTAGTCTTCTCTGCGTTGTCTCTTAAATTTAATTGTATCTGTAGAGTTTCTTTGACTCAGGCAGCTGACTAGTTGCTGGATGGACCCAAGTAGATAACAGAGTCAGGAGCCCTAATGTAGCTGTACGCATTTACAAAGGATGTACAAAGTCTTGCTTCCCTAAACACAAGAGAATACCCAAGCTGGTGACACTTTTCCTGCTTGCAGCCTTGATGGCATTTCAGACTCTGACCTAAAGGCTTTCTCTTTAACCTGTTTTCAGGGCTGTGTCTCATTATTCTCGAGGTCACTGCTCCCATGTATGTACGTGGCCTTTTGTACTCCTTCTCTCTGGTTTCAGGACTTTCTTGGCTGTTTCACTTAAAGCCAACTCACAAAAGAGTGACTGACCGATTCCATAGCCTTATAATTACTTGGAATTTCAGTTTGGGCAGTGAGTTTGTGTCTGTGTTTTTTTTGAGAACCCATTTTTCTTACAGTCTAGCACAAAAAGGAAGTTTTTGCATTACTAGTGCTTTTAGCACAACATGGTCTGTACAGAAATTTAATCTTTCGATACCTGTGGGTATTAACCACAGTTCTCACACAGTAGTCATTCCCTTTTGTAGCTTTACCAAAAGGGAAAGCTGTAGGAGAAAAAATAGCTGCTGGAGGAATAATTATTTGGAATCATATTTCTGCAGCTCAACTTCTGACCCTTGCAGCTGCTAAATACCAGCTGAGATTTGAAACATCAGCGAAGGAGTATAAGTTATGTTGGGTTACACACAGAGAACAGACAGACTGGACTCATGGTGTATGTAAATGATGATTGCTGAAGATCTACTCATGCACGATAATCAGACTATTTCTGAGGAAAGGAGTGGCTCTCAATAGGTTGACATAAGTAACTGTATATGTAGATCTACTCTAACTAGGGTCTGTGAGAAGCTGTGTCATACTTTATAGCATTGAATATGGATCCAAATGAAACAGGTTGAAAAATGTGAGAGGTTACATTAAATATTTACCTGTTCTTTCACATGGACTGATATACCATTAAAGACTGCTGATAGTTTTATTTGCTAACATATTACATAACCTTCATTAACTTTCTGGAGTGTATGATGTTGCCATCTTAGTTACCCTTTGTAAAGCACCTACTGCTGCTGAACTGGAAAGCTTACTGTACTTCTTGGCCATGAAAAACAAAGCCAGAAAATGGAAAGCTAGCGATGAGTAAGTTAAAGGTTACAGAGTAAGTGGCATCACAGAATCATAGAATGCTTTGGGTTGGAAGGGACCTCAAAGATCACATAGTTCCCCCTGCCATGGGCAGGGACACCTCCCATGAGAGAAGGTTGCTCAAAGCCCCATCTCATCTTTTGAGATATTAAAAAATTTTACTCATTATTTCCTGCAGCATTTTAGAAGCATGTGCACACACACATAAACACATATACATTTTATCTGTGACTAACTTTACTCCTGATGCTCATAAGTTTTACATTTTTATCTTTATTTTTGGTGCTTGATCAGCTGGAAACACGCAAAAGAATAGTCCACAAGGAGAAGCTAGATTTGAAAGCAAACTACTGTCAAGGTACAGATGAAATCCATTGGAATGAAGGAGAATGATGTTCCCACGCTTGGAGTTCAGCCCTGCAAATGCTGCAAATGTTGAGATAACAGCTAGAAAATTAGGAACATATGGTTCTTTTTGTGGTTTAGGTTTTTTTTTCAGCATGAATGTCTGATAGCTGGTGTTATGGCTAGTATTGGTAAATGGAACAAAGTCAGTTTAAGAAATTACAGACTACTTTTTAGAAAATTAGTGTAGGTGATGGAGATATATAAATGTATTTAGAAGCTGGATAGTGACTTTGTAGTTCAGTGAACTCTGTCTTGTCTCCATATGGGATTTCTAATAAATTGTTTTGAACTGTTCTTCTGACTACTTGCCAAGAAAATAATACTATTATTGTCAGGTCCCAAATGGCTCCACAGTAACAATGTCATAGTGAAACTATTAGTGAAATTATTGTGTCGGAAAGGCACCTCACAAGCTAAGGACAGTCTATGGCACAAGACCTAAAACTACCTTGTGATCTGTCCTGGCAATTCTGTCATAGTCACAAGTCATTTGTTCCAACAATGACTTCAACATCAATGTCCACAACCTGAAAGAACTTGTGGAAAACTGGGAGGGAATCATAGAGACTCTCTTGTCTTCTTAACTCAGCTACTATAGTGTCTGATGACCTCCAAGTCTAGTAAGGAAACAATAGTTTCCAGTATATTTGTTTCTATTTATATCCACTCACAGATTAGATACTTACAATATGTTCTAATATTTTCTTATAATACTAGAAGACAAGGTGGGATGATGAGATGTGGAGATGAAATGAGAATCTCTGGCGTGGGGAGGAGTAATTCCACGCACTGGTAGATGCTGAGGGCTAGCTGACTGGAAACCAGCTTTGCACAAAAAGTCCTGGAAGTCCTGGTGAACAAGCAGAACTTGAGCCAGCAATGAGTACTTGCAGCAATGATAGCCAAGATCTTGGGCTGCACTAGGAAGAGCATTGCCAGCAGATAGAGGGAGGTGATCCTTGCAATTTGCTCAACTCTGTTGAAGGCACATCTGGAGTGCTCGGTCCAGTTCTAGGCTCTCCAGTACAAGAGAGAAGACTGCTTTAGGTTATCTCACTTAGGCAGTGGG
Organism: Eurystomus gularis; assembly: GCA_013400335.1. Classification (NCBI taxonomy): domain Eukaryota; kingdom Metazoa; phylum Chordata; class Aves; order Coraciiformes; family Coraciidae; genus Eurystomus; species Eurystomus gularis. The sequence goes on along the minus strand of VZZY01019822.1, from coordinate 68,685 downwards.
GTCAGGCTAGGGATCATAGCAGGTGATCTGAAGAGGTGCCTTCCAACATAAATGATTCTATAATTAAGCAATTCTGTGAAGAAAGGCATGAATGTACTTGAGCAGGTCCAGTGGAGGGCCACAAAGATGATTTAACTGGAGAGTCTGACATATGAGAGCAGCCTAGGACTGTTCAGACTAGAGAAAAGAAGGCTTTTATTAATACATATAAATACCTGTGGGAGGGTGGGACACACACACATAAAGGCGACAGGGTCAAACTTTTCTAGGTGTTAACCAGCGACAAGAGACAATGGACACAGATTTGCTATACAGGACATTACTTTCATGTATAAGAAAAACTATTTTTGCTATAAGGTTCATTGAACATTGGGACAGGTTTCCAGGAGAGGCTGTGGCATCTCCTTTCCTGTCCACCTGATTGGATGTGGCTCTGAGCAACCTGCTCTAGTTGACTGTGCTTAGAGAAAAGGGGTTGAAATAGATCTCCAAAGATGCCTTCCAACCTCAACCATCCTGTGATTCTATGATGCTGTGCGTAAAAGGAAATAGAAAACCCAGGGAGTCCTGCTATAAGTAAAATAAATTTTGACAGTGTAATGCATAGAGAAGATATGGACGTATTAGGAAACTGTGGTTTAGGGATAGAGTTTTATGTCAAATCCGTAAGGAGGGGAATGGAAACCTATGAATGATGGATTTAATGGATAAGGAAATCTAGCAATATGAACCTAATTAATAATGATAGGTGAAAGGAACACAGGGGTGTAGGACAGGTGACAGAAGGAAGATATGGTACACTGAAGTGCTGGAGCCTGAGCTGTGGGCCCCGAGTTGGAGTTGACCTGTGGGTGGGTCACAACCTAGCAGAATGTTTTGGTTTTCCTATTGGCTTTATGTTCCAGAGGCAGAACCTGCCTTGCTCTGTGGCTCTGTCCTCACCCAGGTGGTCATGGTTGGGGTGGTGGGAGAGGCCAGGGCTACTTTAACCAGGAGCTGATCAGTCAGAGGAGTTTCTTGTTGGGTGTGGCTTCTGTTGGGGCTGGTTGCATCTTGCTGAGCTCTCAGGGGCATCCTTCCATGTGAAGGGCCACTGAGGGAGCCACCTCTGTCTGTTGTGTCCAGCAGGCAATGCTGGCACCACAGTGGGCAGCAGAGAAGCTGGGCCTTCAGGAACCTATGGCAGGACTGTTTGAAGAAAGATTTCTGAGGGGATGTTGCCGAGTTCAACATCGGCCTGTGTTGATTAGGCAGCTGATGACAGGATGAAGTGATGATGGGTGAACTGGCACAACATGCACACAGGGATTCTGAAGACAGGCTGAGAGAGTTGGGGTTGTTCAGCCTTCAGAAGAGAAAGCTCTGGGAGACCTTATTGTACCTTCCAGTATCTGAAGGCGGCTTACAAGAAAGCTGGGGAGAGGCTTTTTACAAGGTCTTGTAGTGATAGGATGAGGGTAGAAGGTAGATTTAGATTAGATGTAAGGAAGAAGCTCTTCACTATGAGAGTGGTGAGACATTGGTGTGGGTTGCCCAGAGAAGCTATGGATGCTCTATCACTGGAGGTGTTCAAAGCCAGGTTGGATGGGGCTTGGTCTAGTGGGAGGTGTCCCTGCCCACAGCAGGCAGGTTGGAACTAGATGATCTTTAAGTTCCATTCCAACCCAAACCATTCTATGATTCTAACATGAGGAAATTCTAACATGAAGAAACCTGCAGTTTTAGGAAGGAGGAAAGGAGCTGTGCAGAGTGCTGTTCTGTTCTTAAAATGCAGGAGATGGGCAATAAGGGAGCACAGAGGTATCTTGCGGGGTCCAGCAGAAGAATGTGGGGAATGTCTGGGGGGGGGTGTTTTTGTTTCAGCCTTACAAAAGCAATGATACAGGTGAGCCATTTGAGTATTCAGAATATTAGCTTACTCAGCCTTACTGACCCATCTGAAGTTGAAGATCATTTTAAGAAGAAGAACAAGTTAGGGTAGAGGGTTTGTGGATTTGGCAAGATGAAGGCAGCAGGCTTCATTCACAGCTAAAGAGCTGCTGAATGCTAGGCAAGTAAAGCACAGGATATAGGCAATAGACACAGAAAGAAACCAGATGGATTAACAGGTGGTGTGGGCACAGCGCAAGGAAAAGATGGGTAGAATACTGATAGAAAGGAAAAATATGACCAGATTCAGTAAAAGTCAGATGAATTCCAGTTCAGGCTACTAAATTTCAGGAAGCAGAATCAAAAATCCATATGGGACGTTTGCTGTTGGTCTAGGACTGTTGCCAAGACCTGATTTAATACAGGGCAAGCAGTAGATGAAACAAGAATCAATGGTTTGGCTTATCAAAAATCTTGGTGACTGCTTAGGTTTAGTCTAGACTTAGAAAGGCCCTTCAATCTGCTCTGTGTGAATTTAGGACAGTAGCTTCCCAGAGCTGCCATGTAATGAAGGATATATGATTTTAGGATAGACACAGGCCAAGGAGCTCAATCACTATTGCCTCCTCTACAGAGTTAGTAAGTAGTAGTGAACAATATGCTTTTCATCTAAACACTGGTCTAACGCCTTTAGAAAAATGAAATATAGATTGACTATAAAGGCTGTTAATGCTGTGCAGTCAAGGAATGCTGAAAGTGGTTTAGATAGCCTTCCCCCTTTCCCCAAATTGAAAATCACCGGTTCCTGCAGGCTGGAAAGGAAGATAAAAGAAAGACAGAAGAGAAAATGGTATGTAGGTAATTAGTAGTTTTCAATAAGAAGCTGAAGCTGGCAGCAGTTTTGTTCCAGAGGGTGCATTTTCTGCCAGCTGTGCTGTGGGACAAATCATACTCTGCTGATTCATGTGAGTAGCCCTTTTTATGTCAATACTTGTGTAGTCCCATTGAAGGAAATATTCATCCAAGTCAGGATGTAATTCCACAACTGGTCATTATTTCTGTCACTTTGTTTGTCTTAATGGATGTGTGTACAGGAATATAATGTTTTGCTTGCTGGTGGTAAACTTGAGTTTTATTGCATCTGTTATTTATTATCTTGTATTTTCCTCTATTTCTTTTATAACTCAGATTATTCTGTGCTATATAAAGTAAAAAAAATTCCGGACAGGAATTTGGTAGTTTAGCTACCAATATTATATTTTGGTATTTCAGTATATCAGGAATGTCCCATATTTCAGTCTTACGTTTGGTGAGTTTGAAATATACTTTTTTGCTTCTCTTTGATTTTCTTTTTTATATTGGTCATGGTGTTTGAGTACATAATCTAGTTTGCTAAACTTATTTATGCATAGAGGACCACGATGGTGCGAACCTTACGCCTTATGGTGTAAAAGTACTTAGGAAAAGCACTGCTCTGTGGGAACTAACATACATAATGTGATAGAGGTCTGTGTGTGCGCTGCTGTCCTATGCTTCTCAATGACAGACATTTTGATGCCTGTCACTGTGATATAGCATAGATAGTGGGGTTTCAACTGTTTTCAGTTTGTGAATCCCTGATTTTATTTTTTTTTTTGCTAGAGAGATTCTTATCAAATGAATGGAAGCCTATTAACTACAGACATATACCCAGCTGTTTGTTGAAGAAATCTCAGTGGCCACTGAGGATCCACAGAGTGTGACTGTTGACTACAAGTGTATCATAACCTTTAATATGTTAATGTCTGTCTAAATACACATCATTTTTCATACTCATATCCAAGGTCCTTATCAAGGATAGTCCTATGGCTATCTGTGATTTTACCCTTTGAACACAAGCTACTTAAAATCAAAAGGACAAGAGGATCCTCTCTCTCATGCAGCGTGACGTCGGCTCAGAAACTTTCAGATAAAACATCTTTTCCATTACAAAGTACTGATTGAGTAAAATAAAACGTTTCATGGGCAGAAATAGATTTACTCCATATTTCAAAAAGAAAATTAGTAAATATTTTGTTCTGATTTTGTCATCGCAGCTGAAACAGTCTAACCATTATGTTTCAGACTTACTGAAATAAAATGTTCCCATAATTTTCCGTATAAAATGTGGATAATATTATATGGTTTCACTGAAAAGATTTTATTTTTTCAAAGTTATAAATGAGTTGGTATGTAGCATCTAATAATCCAAATGCTTATTTCTATTTCCAAATAACTTGTTGAAAATACTTTTCATTCCAGTTTGCAGTTTCAAAGTTCAAAACTAACAGTTTTCCAGGGAAAAAAACCCAAAGTGGTTGTGAGCAATTTACAGAAACATGATACATAGGGAAGAGAGACAAAGACCATGCAACTATCTTTTTTTTTTTTCCTCTCCTGATCCTTTGCTCTTCTCTACCTTTCCCCTATTGAGAACTGCTTGTATTTCATCAGTTGCTTCACTGCAGTTCCTTTTTTTTTCACATCATCAGATGTTTTTTCCCTTTTCTTCCTTTTTGTTTTGTGTTTTTTTTTTTTTTTCATTTTGTCCTTATCAGGATTTGCTTTTCCTATTGCTCCAGTTTTTGGTATCTGAAACATCTCATCCCCACAGTACTAATTGGCCACTTTGGGATGGACAGTAACCCCATACAGCTCTGTAGAAATGCTGTGGTTAAAGCTCTAATCTTCACCGCATTTAAACAGGCGTCTAAATCTGAGGTTATTGCCAAACTGCATTAGGAATTCACAGTTTTGATCTATTTTTATATCTTCTCTATGATTTTATAGTTACCATCTTAATTATCTCACAGCAATTAGTCTCAAATCACTGTGTTTGGTTGTTTTTTTTTCTTCAAACTTGCTTGAACTATTTAAGGAGAGATTTAGCCTATCAATAAACATTACGTCGCAGCCCAGCAACCCATGGAAAGATAACTTTTTTTTTTCCAGGGTGATTAGCAGGCTTTTGGACAGTAATTAGTGCTGCTATTTGTATCGTCCTGGTGATAGGTGAGGGCAATTCACCAACACTAACTGTTACAGGCTATGAATTAATACCTTTAGTACTAGGAAATGGTCTTGTTCCTGAGGGTGCTTCAGAGGTCTCTGCTCCAGACCTTGCCCTGTCTCTTACTTTCTGTCCTCCGTCCTTTCTTGTCTGACGATACAGGGTGCATAGGCAGATTTTGTGTGAAGCCCTCACTATCAGTGCTTGAATCTGCAGGGGAAAAAAAAAAAATTACATTTGCTGAAGCCACCTTTACAATTTTATTGGGCTTAGCCAGGGTTTTGTGGGCCCGTACAATTGTTTGCTGAACTACTATAGCTGCAGAATGTAGTCTTGTGTTTTCTAAGCCAAATGAACATCAAATTCTTTAAGATCTGACTGTACATGATGTTTATAATTTCTTATAAATGATGCTTATCTGCAGGCACCTACAATCTACATCCCACAGTGCTTTGATACTGTCTAGATTATGTATTTCCTAGTATTATAATGTATTATTATGTTATGTATGTACTATTATGTATTATTATATTGTATTAGTAAAAAATGGAAGGGGCTGGGGATGGAGCAGGAGCAGGCAGATTCATTTAAGCCGTACAAGCAGCAGAATCAGCAGATTAAAAGCGTAGCAGCTCCATTACATGAAAAGGTCATACTTGTACATATGGAGCCTAGATAATTCTGGAGGCTGCTGCCTTTTAAATCGCTTCGATGTTCATATATAGGAACAAATGACTTTTTGCATCATCGTAACTCATCACCAAACCCAACTGCACAGACCTGAGACTAGAATGTATAGCCAGCTCTGATGTAAAATATACTAGCTGTGCTTTATGCCTGAATTTCCTGTTACAAGAGAAGACTTTTAGCTCTTTCCAAACACTTAGGGAGCAGCTTTAGATCATTCCTGCTGCATCCATGGCATCATACGAGTTATTCTCAACAATGTTTAGAGCTATGCTGGCCACTCACAGCTAGAACAGAGAATACTGGATCACAGCATAATGCAGAAATTGGGAATGATGTATTTCTGTAGAAAGCCGAAATTTCCCAGTTGAAAATATATGGAGTATAAATATGGCTATGAATAGAAGTCTCATCAGAAGTTATATTGCTGTATTGAAAATATTCATTTGCCCACATTTGTTAACATTTCTTCAATTTCTATTTCAGCCTAATAAAATATTATTTTTCTATGGTACATACATATATACCTATTATAAATACTTATGTTGATATATGATAACATATGTATGTTGACAGACCTACTGCCACTACACTTATGAGAAACAAAGTCCCTTGAATTGATTTTGTTTCAGAATTTTTCATTTTTTAACAAGAAAAATAACATTGTTGTTATTATTAATAATAAATTCTATATAAAATTATACAATATTTATAATAATGTTTAATTTGAAAACAAGAGTAAATAACCAAATGTGACAGTCTTATCTGGGGCTTTATTTTGTCAGAATTAATGATATCCACTTGGAAAATCCCAAACTTTAACAGCCTGCATTACCAGAGGAAAAATCTTTTGCCACTAGAAGTGGTGGAAAAGTCTATTTTGGGATCTAACTTACATCTAATTTATAAAATGTCATTTTTTTAAGTGAATTAATTTTTTTAAAAGTCAGTTGTAAGAGGGTTAACATTTATTGCTTACCACAAATACTTAAAACTTGGGAAAGTAAAACTGGTGAACAAAACACTGAACCTCCTTTCTTTACCTGTCTTCCAACTCTGTCACCTTAATTGTAAATTCTTCAAAGTTCTTGCTGCCATGCTGACTGCCATGGCCCCACCCTGCCCATGGCCCAGGACCCCATTTCAGCTCCCAAGGACCACCAGCCCCTGTCCCAGTGACACCACAACAGCACTGGTCTACAGCTTCCCCAGTGCTCTGCCTGACCTGTGCATGGGTCCCAACAAGCCAAGCCTACTCACAGGCTTACCTCCTAGCCCAGCCTTGGGCTGCCCCTGTCCCCAGGAAGGTGTCCAAAGCCTGGGGCTGGGCCTGCCCTGGTGACCTCACTGCCCTTCTCCTGGCTGGGGTGTGAGATTGGCCCTGGCTGCCAGATCCTGCCCTATGGAGCCCTGGGGAGCCGTTGAATGATGTTGTCAAAACTATTGCACAGAGCAATATTATTGTATACCTCACAAAACAACTTGTTTGAAGTATCTTCCCATGCTTTTTAGTTCTCCAGTGTTTCAGTTGAAAAGGCTTTTCTTTGCTCTGAGCCTTGTAGCTCTTACCTCTGAGCACCTGCCAGCCACACATTTCAAAATACTGCAGGAACTGGACTACATTTGCAGAGGAAATACATGCCAAACCTTATCTTTCTGTAACTGGTTTAGTCTATTCCTATTCAACAGTGGATTATGCCTTAATTATCCTTAATTATTTTCTAAAAATAACACCTGAAAATTCAAAAGAAACCCCTCCAAATATACCATGTTTTTCTGCTTTGGTCTCTTTTCCAATCAGTTTTCCTACTAGTGCTCTTCAATTTAATTTGTGAATTCCTTAATATAAACTCTGCCAGTATAGCTCGATGAAAAGATCTTGCGTACTTTTGCAACATATATAATAATTTTCTTGCAGCATGTATTCTCCTTCCCTCAACCTCTCCCACTGCATAAGTGGCCTCCCTTTATATGTGTGCTTGTATAAATATATTAATATGTGCTTATATTTTTTAATTTTATTTTTTTAAAATGGTTGATAGACCTTGTGCCTCACAGGAATAATAGCTCCGCTCATGGAGGAGGGATGTTACTGATCATGTAGGAGTGTAACAGCAGCTATACAACACCTCTTCCTTTCTGATTCTACACTAGACAAATATGTTTCCATCTAATAACAAGGATTTATGATCATTGAGTCAAAGGCAAAGCTGAAATATGCCAGTGAGGAGGATGGCCAAGTGGAAAACATTCCACTTGGATCCACAGATTCAAGATGAAAATAGCTATTTCAGAAGTGAAACATATTCACAAGGTTCTTGCAGAGGCTGATTGGTACTGTCAGGGCCAAGAACTGCAGGCCAGCTTCACTAGGAAGGCCAGTGGAATGTTCAAAGCACTCAAGTTTTCCATAAGGCAGAGTTACCTAAGAATCAAGAGCCTTGGGAAACCATCCCAGGGCCTCAGCTTCCTATAGAGATTCTGGCTCTGGAGGTGACAGCTGAATTCTGGTTAGTATGGGGATTTCTGAAATCCTTGAAGTTTGCGTTGAACCTAGAAAAGCCACGGTGGCTGCTTGCCCTGGAGAAACATGATGGGGGAGCATAGCCTGTCTGGCACAGCTTTCCCCAGCCTGCGGACCCCAGAAATCTGCCAGAAATCCAGGCAGGATTTGCTGTCTTCCATCTGGCTGGTTCAAATTCTAGCCATCTGGGCAAAGAAACCTTCAGCTCCCTTCTTTTTAGCTTCTTTTAAAGAAAAAAAAAAAAAGAGCAGATTTAAACACAATTAAAATAAATTTCAAATGAATGCAGCAGTGAGACCATCAAATAATATTCTCAGCTCAAATTGTGGTACTTTACTTGTATTGCTCCTTCATTCTGATATTCACCACTAGGACTAGTGAAGCATCTGGCATTTATTGTTTGTAATGTGGACATCTAACATGAGGTCTCTAGAAGTGGGGAGAGAATTTCTGTCTGTTGCAGGCATTCTGATTCACCTGCAGGCTCTGTGCCTGGCTTTCTCTTTGTGAGGATCTGTCACTGGAGAGATCTGCCAATGTGTTGGCCATTTTTACAAGACTCTCATGCCTTTCTCAGGTCAGAAATCTTTTTACAGAACGCATACTTCTCTGTTTTGACACTCTTTGCATCAGAATACAGGCAAGGTTGTGATGTGAAGCTGATGCTCTACTAGCTTTTGTGCCAAAGTGTTGGGGAGTCCAGGATGCCCACATCCACAGCTCTAGGGCAGCCCAAACTAAAGGCTGTTTTGGGTATCTCACATTCCCTGCATGGAACTGGGAACCTAGCCAGCTTGTGGTTTCTGATTCCCCAGCAACTTGGGTATGCAATTTTGAAAGGATGAATATGCTCACTTCACAAAATTGACAGTTGCATTACTTTAGAGGGTAATTACTTTGGACATTCGAATACTATTGTTGTAAGTAAGAACAAACACAGGTAAAAGATAACCTTATTAACCCTTTAAAAGATAACCCTTATTAAAATAGTACATGTCCGCAAGTCAAGTACTGCACTGACAAGGAGATGTGGCACTACTCAAAAATGTGGACTCTCTAGAGACAATCATGGTTGACTATTCCAGATGAGAGAAACATAGCAAGAGACCTTTGGGGATGACTACTGATTTAGATAGAAAGTAACTAAGAAGATGAAGATATGTTTGTTATTAATTCTATCTGTCTTGAGGGAATCACTCAGAATCACAGAATTTTAGGGGTTGGAAGGGACCTCTGGAGATCATCTAGTCCAGGGGTCCTCAAACTTTTTAAACAGGGGGCCGGTTCACTGTCCCTCAGACACTGTCAGGGGCCGGACTATAGTTTGGAAAAAAATGAACAAATTCCTATGCACACTGCACATATTTTATTTGTAGTAGTGTACAAAAGAACAGGAAAAAGAATGCCGTATCTGGCCCGCGGGCTGTAGTTTGAGGACCCCTGATCTAATCCAACCTGCCTGCTAAAGCAGAATCACCTAGAGTAGGTTACCTAGGATCACATCCAGGTGGGTTTCAAATATCTCCAGAGAAGGAAATGGAGATGCATCAAGGTTAGCTAGTTCCATCACAATTATCAGGTTAATAGAAATAATTCTCAGGTTACTAAAATTTACCTAAATGCTTCTGTAATAAAGGAGGTTATGCTTACTTTTTACCTTTGAGGTAGGGTATTTCTGAGCTTGTAGACACAGCTTAAGAGACGAACTTTTAGCGAATTGATTGAAGTCTTTGTTATAGTTACTTCATGGCAATGAATAATCTTTCAGACAAAAATTTTGGAAAGGTAAGACCAGGAATTTTCCACTTTTACAAGATTCCTTTGACTGTTCAGTACCAATACGCATTTAGAAGTATGACAGAATTGTCAATGTTGTGGACACTTTGTAGCAAAGGAGCTTTCTACAAACAAAAGGAAATAACACCTGTATCTACACTGTGCATAGATGCTCATGTGAATAAACTCTGTTTATTGCATGTATGGCAAGGCTCTGGTAAGATGATGCAGATTTGTGTAGGGACCCTTAAAATACAAGCTGAATGACATTATTGCCTACACTCCCCCACAAACCAAGGTGTAAATTCAGTTTTAAGGAAAGCTAACACATTCCATTCTGTTTTAAAGTTCTATTTTAAAGCAACTTTTTACCTGGCAGATGGGTAATTTTGTCCTCACTTACATCTGTTAAGGTGTAAATTAATTTTCACTCCACACTGCAAGTTATCCCTTTTTGGAATAGAAATTGTAGCAGTAAGATATAAATTCATTTCTATGCTAGGACAATGCTTTTACTGCAGGTGGAAATATTTTGGACTCTGCAAATACAGAGTTGTTTTGAATTTGTGCTATTCTAATGCTAAATATACCTGAAGGATAAAAATATCTATATTTGTACAGGTGGTTGGAGTTTTAATACTTTTTGCTTTTCCTTAGAAAGAAATTATACTTTGCCATATTATTATATTAATGTCACTTAATATAGTTACTTTTAGATGGAAGTTAGTTGCTTCTGGAAGTAGTCGCACAGTTGATTACATGCAGAAAGGCAACTTTGTCTTTGAGATGGTTGTTAGTCAGCTTAATTGTATTTTTTGACATGCACTTGGTCATGAGGCATTATCATTAAAATGTCATGTGACATTTTTAACATCAGGAATATCTGCTATCATGTAAACGTTCCAGGTTATTTTCTTTTCTGCTTCAAAATGTGCCCTGTCTACTCCTCTGTTACACACTTCAGCATTAAAAAATGAAATTTCAAAATGTAAATCTAAAAGGCTGTTTCAAATTCAAAGCCTTTGAATTTGTAATAATAATGAAAATTTGCCTAATTCCAGAAATAATTTAGTTTTATTCAAACAATGTTCTAAGGATAATGGTTTTCTATATAGCTTTTATTTGTTGTTATGTTTTTCATAGTTATATGGTGCTGAAAACAATATCAGAATAAATTCAAAGCAAAATGAAATGATGCAAGAATGGAATAAGAAAACATGTACATTCTTTGTCTCTAAACAATTTGTTCATACAATAACCATAAATTAAATGTGCATGAGGAGTTTTGTAAATTGACATTAATTAGAAGCACAACATTTTATAGATTTAAAAAACCCACTCTATTTTCCAAAAAAACTTACATACATTTGTAATTAAACTTATTATTTTAATTAATTACTCTAGCATACTAGAAATTGCATATTTACTGAGAGGGAAAATGTACTTTGTACCCCTTACAACAGCTGGCACAGGCAAACAATACTTTTTTATAAATAGAAACAGATTTTAATAACACAGATTTCAATGAAAATTAGGCAGAATTTTACCTAAGTCAGTGAGCATCCATTCTTAATACCAGAATAAGTGCTAGGAACTCTGGGCCTTGCATCCACTAAAATTTTCTGCAGGCAGGCATACCAAATCTTAATGATTATTTTAAGGTAACATGTAGAAATGTCTTAAAATTATAAATTATGCTAAAAAACATTAATTACTGAATCTGAAAGTTTAGATATAGTCAATATTGTTATTACATATATATAGACATAATATATGTAAATAGTCCAGAAATCATGCTGCAAATGTATGAGATCTTCAAATAAAAGGGTGCCAGTTCTAAAGAATGATACTATCTTATGTCTGTCTCTGATTTATTGCTTTTTGCTGTTGGAATTTGTTTTGACCACGATCAATCCTGCCAACAGTTGTCCTGTTCTTTATAGACTCTGTAAATAATCAAATCTAAATACATTTGTAGTTACCCACCTTGTCATATATAGCTGGTGAGCAATCTATTTCTGGTGAGCAATAAAGAAAAAGGACTTCTTATTTGATTTGTATTTGTTGCTGCCTTTGGCTTCAACACAGCAAAACATCCAAACACGTTTCATTGCTTTCCTGAATTGAGGTCTTGGAAAGTAATTTTCCACTTTTGAAGAAGTCTGAGACAGAAGTACTTAGGAAGCTTTCTTTTTCTTTTTTTTTTTTCCCCAGTCCCAAGTGTAAATATTCTCTATTCATGTTAGCAAATTCACACAATAAAAATGCATGAAACACATACTTGAATCTCTTAAATTTGGCCAAGTAAAAAATGAATATCCACAGTGAAAGCTATTTCTTAAAAATTCCCTTGAAATTTCAGTCATCTTACTCACTTTTGTGCTGAGGCTTTTAAAAATGGGGTGTAAGCATTTTTGTAAGAGGAAAGCGAACTCTATTAAATCCTTCTTTGAGTAAAGTTTTCTTGAGGACACTTCTACAGTAGTAGAATTTGGCTATGCTCTGCCTGAAAAAACGAGTAGGCTGATGAATGAATGTTTCAAAAGACACTGAGTAACTGAAAACTTTTCCAGTTTGCAGTACAATTCTGAATGCAACCTTAATAACAGCTGTTGGTGGGGCTTAATCTATAATACATAGTGTTTACACTCATATCTGCTACTAAATTCAGAACAGTTATAACCACAGTACCTATTTCTTTCAGAAATCTTGTTTACTTTAGTGTGGTTTTGTTTCCATGAAGAGCTTTCAACTCATCTTTTTTTTTTTTTTTCACATGATATCCTGAAACAGTTAATGTAGCTGAAGGATATATATTCACTTTGGTTATTAAGAATTCAATTTTCCTTGCAGAAAAAGGGTCATGGTGGTGAACTGAAGAGCTCCATCAACATGAAGTCTGTTGTCTTCAGCCAGCATCAGTGGTGTGTGTAGTAGACAAATTTTCGACATTCCTGTGCAAACTGTAGTCAGATCATGTAACATTCAACCAAACAAAGAGCCAAGACCAATAGCAGGGCTTACATCTTTCATGCAATTGCATTCTATATGTCCTGAACATGAGTGCATCTCCTTGGACACGTATGCTGCTACAGAGCTCAGATTTTTGAGACATACTGTCAAGCTGAAATTCCTGAATTTTTTTTTGCATTATGCTTGCTTTAAAGAATCGAACTGGTGCTTGCAAAAGTGGTTTCTAGTATGTTAGCTTTTTATGCTGAAATATTCATATCATTAGGACTGGTCCCACTATGTCATTCCTTCACAGGCTTTTTTTCATACGCTACCAACTTCCTAAGGAGACATTTAAACTTACAGCACCGCTGTACACGTAGGGAGGGAAAAATGAAAAAAAGAAGCACAATTAGTGAAGCACATTTGGAGATCAATCTGCTCTAGAAGCCCCGAACATCAGCTGAACCTAAAATTAGTGGTAATGGTAATGCCAGTAATCAAGACACATCGTACATGATTTGTAGCATGATTGTCGCGTTAACCTGGTTTGCTTATCATGTCCTTTCAGTAAAGGATGAAATGACAAAATGAATACTTACATAATAAATTACATACTTTTTTTGGAGTTTATAATTCATGGGCAATCTGGCTCTCCCCAGAATAGATATAAGTTCTCAGTTCAGTAACATGGTAAGAAACTTATCCAAATTGATAAAAAAGGGGGAAAAAACCCTAACAAAAATCTGTTTCTTTTCTGCAACATTTTAAACATTCTTTTAAAGAATGCTGGTTTAAAATACAGAGATCTGGAATGGAGGTTTATTGTGTATGTGTGCATGTACTTTTTGAAGAAAAAAATTTCCAAAACTTTTAGTCTATAAAAAGTTCTCACAGAAAGAAAAAGCTGCAAAATTAAAGAATGTCTGTTTTAAATATCACTTTAAAATATTGTACGCATTTACTACAATTTTGTTCAAGTTTTAGTTGAAGACACTTCAAATCAGACTTTTTAACAATTCCTCCCATATTATTTGTATCAAATTGTGCATTTCAAATTAAACAAAGTGGTCTGAAGAACCAAAAGAACCAAATTTTACTCATATGCATTACAGACAGAATGACTGAGACCATATGGGCTTACACTATTTTGTTGTACGGCTTTCTAGCATGAGCATGTAGTAAAAGAGATTTTTTTATTACTTCATGAAAATACTTCATATAATTGTGAAATTTTCTTTCATTCTTATGAAATATGGTATACCAAAATTATTCGTTTCCATTCCTCTTAGGATTGCAACACAGAAATCTGAAAAACCTTAGAAGTTTAGGTCCTGCTGAGTTTCACGAGCTAGCACTTCTCAATGTCATTTTTATGGTGAGATAAGTTAGTTAATCTGTGATTTTTGCTACTAATTGGACATTTAAATTGATAAATTGCAGCTATCCTCTTTCTGAGATGGCTTTCCTTCCCTGAGCTGTTCTCTGCTCTATCTCAAAGAGCTTGTGAAATGGAGTAGCTGTCGTTGTTATGCCAAGATGTGGGTGTTCCTGCAGAGATTAAGTCACCCTTTCTTTTGGAAGACAAGGGCAAAAGAGAAGGTTGCAAACTATATAACACCAGCAGGTTTATTCTGATAAGCAGCATAAAGTTTAGAAAAATAGTTTAATATTGAAAATCTAAAGCAATAATAATCATCATCATCTTTTGGAAACATGGGGATTTTGGGAGGACGTGCAAGTTTTACAGCTGTATAAAATTTCTTACAAACGTTGATGGTAAGACACCAGCACCAAGTTCAAATTGTTTACAAGTGGGATTTGAAGACTAATGCCAAGATTTTACAGCCTTGGAAAATAACCCTCCAGAGAAAACTTAGGGCATTTTGTATGTGCATGTCACATTTCTCTTTGAGCACCATCCTTGTGATGTCAAAATTTTTTGACTTTTCCATTACTGCTTTCTCATACAACCTCCTGAAACAAGGCTAATAGGAATGGATTTTTTGATTGTAACTTGTTTTGTGGGTACCACAAAGCAAACTAAACCAAACAGCATTCCCAGAAGTCTTCTGATATGTACGGTATGTTTGGACTGTGATTTAAGCAGTATTGAAATAATATGCCTCTTTATGCCAAATCAGAAATCTAATTGCAAAATCTTAGGCCACGGGGACAACAAATATTTTTCTGGCATGCTAAAGGGAGCTTTGTCTGCCAATCAACTCTATTGGTTATTTATATGTCAGACATTTCTTTAGTACTGCAAAGCATCAAAAAATTCAACAATATGTATTAGACTAAGTCTGCTGCTACAACTTTTATAAAGTCTAGATTTATCTCTTCATCTGTATTCACTTAAATAAATCAGAAAAATAGAAGTTTGTGATGCAAGAGGTGAGAAATATCTGTGGGGGATTAGATGCAGATTCATTAAGCAAATTCTGTTGCTGAGCTATTGTGGATCTTGTTATAAACACATGCTAGTGGAATGGGATCATATATGAAATAATTCTTCATAATTTCTTCATCAGAGCCAGTCTTATCTGTGTCAGCTGTAGTCTCAGTTGAAGACATACCTACTATTTATTTTTTTCAGTAAGAATATTTATATGTGATGTTTTCTTTTCAAATATCCTGATATAATGAATTTAGTGATACAGACTTCCTTTCATATCCCACTTCAGCTAATTGTCTCAGGCCATTATTTAAAGTCTTCCTCCTGAATACAAATTATTCTATGGTTAATAAGGTTATAGACTAATCAAAATTAATTTAAATCTGTTCTGAAAAATCCTAGCTTATCTCTAAATAAAGAATTTAACTACAGGTACAGGCTAGAATGCTGTTTAAGCTGCAAATTGGTTGATTTGTATTTTGCTTTGGGGGGGGGGNNGGGGGGGGGGGGGGGTGTGTGTGAAACTTCTTCTTTATCTCTGCCTTAATCATTAAATCCTCCTAAGACTCAGAGCTTTGCAGGAAAACTCACATGTAAAAGGAAGAAAATATTTAGAATGTTTAGAATCCTTGTAGAGTATATAAGCCACCTACCCTTGGCAAGGATTCCACTGCCAGCACTTGTCTCTTTGTCTACAAGCTCTCATTCTGTCACTCCATCTGAAACTAGTGGTCTTGATACCCTTGCAGCAGCTTGTGTCCTTGCTTGTTCCCTTCTGCAGCACTTTCTTTCCACTGGTCTCAGGAATAGAGAGTGAGCAGGAAAGGCAATCTTCCTCTTTTCAAAGTCAATTCTTAGGGAAATATCTATGGATGCAGTCTACTCTCGTTACTTCTACTGCACCCTTCTGCACAACTTCAAGAGGATGACTTTCAGTTTTATGTTGAGTTCCAGTCTCACTTGCAAGTGGACTGGGTGCAATGCCGTTTGTACAGTTTGATCTTCCTACATTCAAATCTGAAAAATGTATTTCATCTTCAAAGCATATATATAATGGAAAAATCTGACAGATGGGACACTGGTAAAAGGGAGGTCAGTGGAATACTTCTGGAAATCAAAGCCAGCCTGCGCTCAGTGGGGATTTATGTCTGCTGGCTCTTGATGATAATTCACATAGTTTCTCAATGGTAATAGCATCCTCTAGCATCAGAAAGACACGATCTCATTATAACATGTGTACATGGGTAGCTAAAATATGGGATGACAGAAAAAAGAGACAGCATTGTATGTTGTAGGAAATCTAGAATTGCTCCCAAAGAACCCATACCTGTCTAATAAAGTGGTCAAGAAAAGAAAACACACCCCAACAAACCACCAATAAAACCCAAAATCCCAAACTACTGATAAAAGCCAAGAAAAAAAAAAAAAAAAAAAAGGAGGTCCGTGGTTAATTTTTAAGTGTGCGATTTTTTGTGCTTTTCAGGTCTCATACCTTCTTTATTCTTTTCTTTCTAACTTTTCCATACTTCCAGTCAAGACATATATATTGCACAAATAGAAATTGTAATATAAAAGGAAGGATGAGTGTCATAATCCAATACAGCTAACTCAAACAGAAGTAAAAATAATGTCAACATTTTCTGCAGTTTCATCACAGATGTTAAGCATATTGTTTTATTTCAGTATAGAAAAGTAACTTATTCTTGGGAAGTAGAGCTCTGGAGGACTACTATATGTCTGTTCTCTGTATACTGCATGTAATGTGACCTGAACTGCAAAATTGCAAGAACTACATGAACTCCATTATCGCAGGCCTATTCAACTCTTCCTTAGTTTGCATGCTAACATAAGCAATAATACTTAGTTCTTCAGTCATATTCTTCTAGCCAATCTGGAGAGAGCTTTGCAAAATAAGAAAATAGGTGTTGGAAGAGCTAAATAGAAAGGACAAAGTGCTGAACGACTACAGTTACAATGCTGGTATGGAAAATAGTGGTATGTTGTAAAGTATTACTCTGCTCAGATTGAATTACAGAAAGCAAAGGAAACTAAAATTAAATTGTTCACTTATGGGTCCTTCTGAACAGTCTTAAATGGGAGAGCTGGAGAGCTTTTGTCTCTGAGAGGATACAGGGAGTCTTGATTTTTACTTGTCCTTCTTTTGCAGCACGTCATTCTGAGCTAGTCTTCAAGTTCAAATACAAAGTAAATCATAGAATCGTAGAATGGTTTGGGTTGGGAGGGACCTTAAAGACCATCTAGTTCCAAACCTCCTGCATGAGCACAGACACCCTTCACTAGACCAGGTTGCTCAGTTGAGAGTTTGGCCTTCATAATTCATCATATCTTACTTAATCTCCTTGTCTTCTAGAAAATGGGCAGGATTTTTTTTGTTTGTTTCCCAAGACGTATTTTTCCCTCTACTGACATGCTCTCTCAGTCAATGCTTTTGGCACAGATCAAATAAACATGTGGCAATGAAACTTATCAAACAATATTTTTCTAAGAATTTCAAATGTCAGCTTGTTTGGATTCCATAAAATGACTTTATAAATCTATTAATTTAGCACAAGGGAATTTGGGGAATATCTTCATTTACAATGGCTAGCTGACTATGCATTTGCAGATAGCTTAATCTTTGCAATTGCAATGAGGAACTTTTGTATATGAAATAATGGGATATAAATATTACCAAGAAACGCTTTTTCTAGAATGTCTTTATAGGAAATTAACATTTGATATCTTTGTTTAGATAGTATGTTACAGAGATGTGTAAGATGCCTAATGCCTTATCTATCAATGGATAGATAAGCCTTTCCTTTTTAAACAAACCTTTTGTCTGAAAAGAAGGCCAAGGCCTCAGTACAAGTTTTTTGGGAGGAATAATAGTGTCATGTTGTACTCAGATGCATCCTGAAGGCTACTGCAAAGATAATTTTTAACCTACTACATTGACCATGTCTTTGCATGCTTCTACTTTCTCTGACAGCAAATCTAAGGTAACTATCTCCACTGTAAGGACTCATATAAAGAGTCCTTAACTCTGTTCCTGAAGGACTGCATCCTGTGGAAGGGACCCACATGGAGCAGTTCATGAAGAACTGCAGCCGGTGAGAAGGACTCACATTGAAGAAGTTCATAGAGGACTGTCTCTAGTGAAAGGGGCCCCAGGCTGGAGCAAGGGAAGAGTGTGAGGAGTCCTCCCCTTGAGGAGGAAGGCACAGCAGAGACAAGGTGTGATGAGGGGATAACAACTCCCATTTCTGTCCTCCTGTGCTACTGGGAGTAAAGTTGAGCCTGAGAAGAAGGGAGGGGTTGGAGGAAGGTGTTTTTAAGGTTTAGGTTTATGTTTCATTACCCTACTCTGATTTTCATTGGTAATAAATTAATTTCCCCAAATCGAGTCTGTTTTGTCCATGACTGTCATCGGTGAGTGAACTCTCCCTGTCCTTATCCCAACCTACGAGCCTTTCATTGTATTTTCTGTCACCTCTCCAGCTAAGGAGGAGAATGATAGAGTGGCTGGTGGGCACCTGGTACCCAGCCAGGGTCAACCCTCCACACATACTCAGAGACATCACCTAGTGAACACAGGTTCAGCTATCTCTGAGTGGGGTCACTGTATTCCTAAAAGCTTCTATTAACTTCTCTTAAGCATAAACTGTAAGGAAAAAAACCAGTACTATAGTACTGAAGGGAACCAGACCTGAAAGAAACCATCATTTTCTTTATCACATAAGCCAACCCTTTTCTGTAACACCAAATCAATGCAGTCTGGTGCAGAATATCACTATTAGAATTTACCTCTCCAACAGATAATCAGCATTTGATTGTCTTGTCTTGAGGATCCTCTCTTCCCTTCTCCACTCTTCCATGTACACTGCTCTGCTGTTTCAATTACATGTAGATGACTACTGCCCAAAGGGGGAATACATTCTGATCAGGGTAAATGCCTGTTCCATTTCTTTCAGGATGTTACATTTTTTAGCTATTGTTATTCAGTATCCGACCGGAAATAACATTTTTCTCATCAAAACTAGGATGCACAATGCAGAACTATTCTTGTGGCATGTGGTTTAGTATAAAATCAGTTTAAGTAATATACAGATCCTACTGGGCAGACTGAAAACAAATTCAGGGGATCCATCCTGATTAGGTGACTTCTCACTCAGACAAAACTGTCCAATTTCTTGCCCTTTATGAAGGAAAAAAACAACAAAAAAGACATCATTGAATATGTCCAAGTTCTACTCTCTACCAGTTTGGCCTGAATTACTCTGGTAGGAAAAGTAAGAGGAAATGCTTAGGGCTTCACCACAGAGGCATTTTTATTCATCAAAATTATTATGTAAATTTCTGGCTTAAAGAAAGGACTCCTAATAAATACTCAAGTTGTAGAAAAATGAAAACTCAATAGGGATTACATTCACAGGCTGTACTTCTTGATCCCTAGTACCTTCCTTTTGGGAACAAATAATTGGATGATTAAATGTGATCTTAAGTAATGACCTTCTGAATGACTCCAAAAAATACGCACCTGGGAGGTTTAAGTGGTATACTAAATATCTGTAAGAGCAAGCTGAAAGTGGTAATTATGTTGAAAGCTTGTGTAATTGTTAGGGGATCAATTGTCAAACACCGGCAAACTTAAGGAAAGTTAATGAAAGATCGGTACACAGACTCATGTGACTTCAGTGATGTGCAGATAATTAAGCCCTAGGTTAGAAAGTAGTGTGAGGAAAATAAAAAGCTATTTAGTTTACTTCTGTTGGGTGACATTTGAAGGGATGCAGGATGTAAATGTTTTCTTCAGAGTGAAGTCCAGTATATATATATGTAAAAATTAATTCGTTCTCCTCAGTTATTTATCTGTTAAGAAGTGACACCTTTTAGTTGAAGTAATTATGAACTCCTCTCCCCTGTCATGGGATTAGGAAACCCTTCAGAGTAGCTTTGCAAGTATCTTGAAGGTTAACGGACAAGAAATCTCTGATTGTTTTTTTCTTTGTTAGGTTTCCATTACAAAACTTTTTTAGCAGGGTGGGGAGAGAGTTTCTGCCTTGTATACATTGGAGGTCCCCAGTGTGAACATCAGTTATAGTCGTTGGCAGGATGCCAGAGACATCTGAGATATTACTACTCCAGTAGTATTTGGTCTTTACCCTCTGTAATGAGTTTGGCAGGGATGGAATTAATTTCCTTCATAACACCCCATATGGTGCTGCTGTGCTTTGCATTTGGGGCTGAACCAGTGTTGCACACCAGCATTTTGGTTACTGCTGCATAGAGCTTGCACAGCATCAGGGCTTTGTGTTTATTCCCACTTTGACCCCCAGAGAGTAGGCTGGAGGTGGGCAAGATCTTGGTAGGGAACACAGCCAGGACAGCTGACCCCAGCTGACCAAAGGGATATCTCATAACATATAGAATCATAGAATCGTTTAAGTTGGAAAAGACCTTTAAGATCATCAATTCTAACTGTTAACCCAGCACTGCCAGCACTAAACCACATCCCTCAGCACCACATATCTTTTAAATCCCTCCAGGGATGGTGACTGCTTCCCTGGGCAGCCTGTTCCAATGCCAGACAACCCTTTCAGGGAATAAATTTTTCCTAATGTCTAGCATAAACCTCCCCTGGTGCAACTTAAGGTCATTTCCTCTTGTTTTATCCTATGATATCAAGATCAGCAGTAAAGGCTGAAGAAGGAGAAAGGGAGGACTTTTGTGGTTATGACATTTGTTTTCCCAAGTAGTCATTATGGATGCTGAGGCCCTGTTTTCCCTGAAGTGTCTGAACATCAACCTCCCAATAGAAAGTATTGAATAAATTTCTCTCTGCTCGCGCACACAACTTTTGATTCACCTACAAAACTATGTTTATCTCAATCCACAAGTCTTCTCACCTTCCATTTCCTGCCTGTCCTCCAGGAGAGGGGAGTGGGTGGCTGGCTCTGCTGCTGTCCACTGTCAACCCGTCACACCCTCCTCTCACTGCTGTTTAGCAATACAGCTCCTATGAAAGGGTTTTGTAGCATGCATTTAATAGTAGGATTTGTACATCAGAAGGAAGAATATTTCAGTATTTCTCTTAGCTTGGAAGCATGCTGTCTTTGCTACCCAACTCTATACATACTGGTAAATGATAGGGATGTGCATCTTTTTAGAGCTTTCTGTCACCCTCACCCAGTGTAAGAGGGAATTTTCCTTAGAACCTGGGGAACAGCATGGATGTCACAGAAGGCGCTTTCACTTCCCTGCAAAAGGCTTATTTTCTACAAAGTAGAGGTTGCCTGTGGATGCAGACCTGGATGACTGTGTCTATACAAATGGAAGGTCAGCACAGTTAACAATGGAAAAATCATCCAGGATGAATATGAAGCTTCTAAGGAAGAAGCTAGGTTTACATGTCTATCTATCTATCTATCTATCTATCTATCTATCTATCTATCCACATATATATATGACCAAAGATGGATACAGTAAACACACTGCTTTGTATGAACAAAAGGATTCTCTAGTTTCTTCCCTCAGAGACATCTTACCAGTCTAATGGCCTCACCTTTCCTGCAAACTGACGTCATTACAGAGCTCTCTATTACACTTAGAGCAGCTGTTTATGTAAACAAGCAGTGTCTCTAGAGCAATCTGATGTCTCTGTTGTTAAATGTTTTATTTCAGCAGAAGAAAGCACCTGTTGCCTGTTTGGGAGGCTGATCTTCTGAAGAGTGTTTGTTATGTATTTGAAGTGCTGTGTGAGATTAGCATTTGTATGCAGTAGACAGTCTCTCGCCTGTTCCATTCTTCTGTCTTCCACCAGCAACACACCTTCATACTTACCCTGCCTTCTGTCATTCCCTTGCTCTGCAGTCTGGGTTTTTTTCCCTCCCTCCTGGACAAAGGCATCTGATATAATCCCCTCATTCATAATGCTGCCTTTCCCTTTTGGTCCATTGGTGTACGTCAGGTTCCTCCTATGGATGATTCTTCTTCTGCCTACTCATTTCAGGGAATTGGATCCAGCACCAATATCTGACAAGGTGCTTATTTCAAACCAGTTTTGGAAACCTGCAGCCTGATATGACAATTGTACAATAAAAACATCTGAATATCTGTTAGAAGATGCTGAAATAATGTTGTAAAAAACATAAGCCAGCATGTCAGAATTATGACACGTCTGAAAACATTATTCAGCACAAGTTTGGGGTTTTTTGCCAGCTTTTTCAGAAAGTCTTAACGACAGAGAGAATAGCTTGTTATAGGAATCGAGTCAGAGACTAAAATCTTGATAAGTTACAGGAACAGAAATATCTGCTGTCAACAGTTTTACTTGCAATATTTGTACCTTTGCTAATGTGTATGGCTATGCTTTATCCCTAATATTTTATATTAGTAGTAACTGTAAGTATTTAGATTAAGGATCTTCTTAAAAAACAGAATAAACCATCTACTGGAACTGCTGACTTAGACTTTTTTCTGTCTTTCATGTTTCTATTTGATTAATGATCAGCAGATGACAGCTTTTTCTTTACCTACAAATTTTGAAACATTATAAACAGTTAAAAATCATTATAATCCAATTTAAAATGGCTACACTCATCCACTAAAAATGGACATAATATTGAATATAAAGTAAGCGTTAAACCTAGAAGAGAAAGCAGAATTATGATAATAATGAGAGAAGATCATCAACATATTTGGTACCAACTATCTAGGTAAGAAATGGCTGATAGCCGAAATTTGGTAGCTAAAATACTTTAGGTAGAACAATGGTTCAGTGCATATGATATTCTAAATATACTATTTCTCTTTGTAATGGCATATTTATCAAGAGACAACAGAAAACAGGCAAGAGGTGGGAATTAAAAGGAACAGAATGGTATGGAATTAAAGATAAATGCAGAATAGCTGTTCACTGGTATTTGCTTGATTATGTCCAATACACTTTTAAAAACTGTTTAGTGGACGTTGTGGCAAAGACAAACAAATGAACAAAAATAATTTATAAATTTTATTTTTACGTTATTTGCACTGAAGTCTTAGGTTTTTGGAAAAACTGCCTCTTTCTGCTGTGCTTGAAAATTTAAGCCACCAAATTAGTGAGTAGAAATGCTATCCTGTGGCACAGAAGACCAGCTTTTAGATACAAGACAGGAATAACAGAAGATTGACTGCACAGAAGTGCATTCATTAAAATGTTTTATTAAAAAACTAATTGCAAATGAGCTCTAACACTTAAGCTTAGTTTTGAAGATTTTGTAAAACAAGAAAGGCTTATGCTTACTGAAAAAATACATCTTATGTAAGTCTTTTGCTTTTAGTTGTGTTATTAGACTAATGGAGCTATGAACATAATCATGTTGAATAGTATTGAAATAAGCCATAGGCAAAAAGGGGGAATTCAGCATCTTCTGTTTCAGTGGGAATGTTGAATTAAAAAAAAAATTAAATACACAGTAACTGAAAAAGCGACTGTCTTTTTATAGAAATCAGCACTGACAGCTGGAATTCCAGGTCTCCAAAGACACTCAGTTTTCCTGATTCTCTTGTATTAGTAACTGGACTTTCAAGCTTCTTATGTTGCATTCAGAGAGTTTAGAAAATCTAGATCTTACTGAACTGTAATATCCAAGTTTCGTTCTTCTGCAAACCAATTCCTGGGTTGGCTTGATGGTGCTGAATGCTGGAAAATCTGAACTATGGAAGTATTCACATGCTGGTCATTCTGGAAGTAGTACTTAACAGGCAGAACTCCCACTGAAATGAATGGCACATGTTTGAAACATCAGGCAGTTTAGGCCACCGTAAAATAGGGTAATATCATTTAATTCAGAAATACTTTTCTCTGGAAATTTGCACTCAAGTCATATAAAAGTACAAGCTTTCACTTATCTGTTATTGAAACTACCTGACATTTTTATGCCACTGAAGCTTTGGGGTGTAACACCAGATTATTCTACTTCGGTCAGTACATATATTTTTCTTGAATTTCAGGTGTCAGTAAAGAGTCAAGCACAGTCTAATACAGTTTCTTTGCTCTTACTTTTTTTCTTTTATTATTCTTTAACAGATTTTTTTGAGAAAAAATTGGTAACGGGAAATCATTATCAACCAAAAAGTGTTCATGAACACATTGCTAAATTTACTGCAAGTCAGGAAACATTGTAACAAGATTAATTTTGTCGCAGCTCTGCTTCTACAGCAAGGATCTAAAATTTTAGGCTACAGACCTGAGCACTTCTGAGTCACTTCTGCACTTTTTGCTGATGTCCTGGAATTCAATCCACTGGAGAACTTAAACAAACTTAATTTTTTGAACCATCATGAAAAATGACCTCCCTCTCCCCTCTTCATCCTTCTCAGTTACACTTTTCCTATGTAATAATTTTACGTTTTTGAATTTCCACAGGAGATTTTCTGTATCTTCAGTAGTCAGCTAGGTTTTTAAAGGTCTCCATTTGCAATTAAATAAATTCTCCAAATAGACAATTTAAATTTTCAACTTTGCCAGTCTGATAAGTGGTTTCCATGGTGACGAACTCCTAGCATTCTGAGAAGGATAGATTCAGTTGATGGTTGAGGATGACAAGTAGATTTTGGATCCATTGTGGTGACCTTTGACGAGAACCTGCTTCTATACTGCTAGTGTTCACGTTCAGTTTTATAATCAAGACCAATTTTTTTTTCTACTATAGGCTTCTTTGCTTTCTTCCCTCCATTGTGGCTATAAAACAAAAGATAATATATTCTGTCAACAGAATGAAATAATGCTGCTAGGTAATAGAGTTTGAAATGTTTACAAACCTATAAATGAAAACTGCTCCATTAATATGAATGAATATAATCAAATTCCTTCATGATAATTGCTACATGCATAATATTGCACAACAGAGCTATTTTTAGCACATTAGTTACAGGTTTTATAGACTTGGAAAGGCAGTGACTGTTCATAAGTATTATCTTCTGTTATACAAAAGAATCTTTCACATCCTTTCATTAAGTGTTAAAGGCATCATTATGTAGTGGGCCAAGTCTGATTTTTAAACATAGAAGATAACAGTGTAATTATATGTTCTAAATCATAAACATATTTGGACTGCTGATACAAAAGAGATTCTCATCTCCTTCACACTGTCCAGTAATGCAAAGTGATGACAAATAACGTTCTGCCTTGCAGGAAAAACTACCAGCTCCTCTTTGTCTCAGCGCTGTAACCCAGGGGTTCACTCTGTCCTTTCACAAAGCAGGGGTAGCTCAAGTCTACCAACAGGTTGTCTCAATACCCAGGTGAGTGCTGAGTTGTTGAATGTGCAGGAGTGACGGTGTTGGTTTTGGTTATTGCCCCTCTGAAGTGAAAGATGTCGAAAAGTTCCCACTGGATTTCAGGTACTCTAGTAATTACACATCTGCTCATACATGCGGCACCTTTAGCTCATTACTATGAAAGGACTTGCAGAGAAATCTTGAATATTGAGATGGTAGGGAATGGGTGGGAAGAATTCTGCCCTAATACACTCTACTATACAAGAGCAGGAAAAGAGAGAAGAACTGGAATAATGAGAGAAACCAATTAAGGTTTGCCTGAAAGACTAGAGGAACGTTAGCAGTTTTACAGGTTTCAGGCTCTTTGGGAAGCCCTAAATGATGTGACTATCAACCATGGAGCACCAGAGTTTGTGTGAGTGAAATAGCCCAGCCCTCATCAGACGTTGCTAATAGAGGACAAACCTGGTTCCTCTGGGTCTAAATCCTTGTGTTCCTGCTACCAGCTTTAAAATACTGATGTTGTAGCCTAGTCTCCAGCACACTAAATACCATACACTGTGTCCATGCAGTGCTACAGGCAGTTTAAGATCATAAGCTGATGTAACAAGTACATCTGTTTTTTTATATATTCGTTGCATATGTAGTCTACAATTTCCAACTCATGTACAGTAGTCAGCCTAAGAGGTTAGAAAAAGCTGTCCAGGTTGGTACGCCATGGGGACCAAGAGAGGACTGCAATCTGTTTCATAAATCACCACAAAAGAATGGACAGCACACTGTAGCTGTTCTACATTAATATAATCAGGTGACATTTCTTGGTTTTTTTTCTCTTTTAACACACCTCCAAATTTTTTAACGTGCATCTCTACCACAGAATATTTCTTTTAGTACAAGCTGGTAAAGTTAAAATTAACACAGACAGTAAATACATTTACTATTGTTATTCGAAATATTTTTTCTACAGAAAACACTTGAAGGAAACTGTGGTGGGTTGACCTTGGCTGGATGCCAGGTGCCTGCCAAGCCATTCTATCCCTCCCCTCCCCAGCAGGACAGAGGTGGGAGAAAATAAGATGAAATAAACCTCGTGGGTCAAGATAAAGACACTTTAATAAAACAAAAGTCAAGGCTAAGCAAGTAAACAAAGGAAAACAAAAAGATTTGCTCTCTACTTCCCACCAGCAGGAGATGTCCAGCCACTTTTCAGAAAGCAGAGCTTCATTACATGTAGTAGTTTCTCCAGAAGCAAACACTAATAAGTAATTCATAATAACAAATGCCTCTCTTTCTCCTCCTTTCTCCTAGCTTTTATTGCTGAGCAGAGGTCATATGATACAGAACACCCCTTTGGTCAGTTTGTCTCAGCTGTCCTGGCTATGTCCTCTCCCAAGATCTTGCTCACTCCCACCCTACTCGTGTGGGGGCAATGCTGGAGGGACAGCCTTGATGTTGTGCGAGCACTGCTCAGCAGTATTCAAAACACTGGTGTGTTATCAACAGCTTTCTAACTGCCAATACCCAGCATACCACTATGAGGGCTGCTACGAGGAAAATTAACTCCATCTCCACCAGGCCCAATACATTCACCATAAAAATCACAAGGGAAAAGGTGGTGGGTCTTATCATCAGACATTGGATACATATATATTTATTTGTTTTAGATAAGCATGTTAGAAGTTAATGATTGAATGTTTAGAGAAGATGACATCTACGTCTTTGTGTGTGTTACTCCACCACCAAAATTCAAAGAAGGGACATCTCTAGGTTACCAGATGTCATTGAAGACTATGCAGCCTTTTGGGGGTTTGCTCATTGTTCCTAAAGAAACACGACAGTTTGTTCTGGGAATTTGAAAACACCACACAGAGCTACACAGATATTTTTAAAACACTGTTGTAAAATTTTTACTTTAACTTCTGTGCAGCAAATCTGAGAGAGAAACAGAAAAAGAGAAGGAAGTAGTTTGCAACCTGACCAATCTCTGATGATTTAGTAGGAGATGCAAAAAATATATTGCTAGGGAAAAATGACTCACAATATAGTAATAAGCTGATGCTCTCTTTGTATGTAGCCATTGTCTCAAAGAATCTATACAGAATATAGTTTCAAGATGATTCACATTGCAAATAAGACTATCAAACTAGTGCTCAGATCACATTCACATGGATCACAAGTAGGATACATGAGAAAAATGACAAAAAGAGAAAATAAAATAGAGATAATAGAAAACTAATTATGAGCTTCCTGGCAGGAACAAACTGCAGTGCAGTTTTGGAACTGTAGTTCTATATAAATATAGAACTAAATATGTAAATATAGAACTAAACCAAAATATAAATCACCTCTCGGGGCATTTGTTTATGATGTTTTCTAGCTGGTGATTAGTTTTGAAGACCAATTCATTGTATGTCCAGACAATTTCATTTCTAAAAGTTGAAGGATGAAAGAAAGATGTAATTGGTCAGACAATTTTGTTCATGCTACTAAAAATATGCAGGCTATTTCAACTTATAGTAATAGTTCTCATTCTAATGAAAATCTGGCACAAAAGGCTCTGTTTAAACTACCTTTGAAATGTCAACATTTAGAGCTAAATTCACTATAGACAATAGTCTGTGGTGGGCTGGAAAAGATTGGTAATCAGAAACAGAATGATATAGCAGATGTAGGATACATCTTTTGTAAGTGTAGGAGGACAGCAGTTAACTTCAAAAGCTTAACAACTGTTTCTTTCTAATCAGGAGAACAGGTTTCCCTCCCAACAAACCACAGGGCTTACTTCCCTTTGATTGGCATCAGAGAATATAAGACACTTCAGGTCTACCACTTTCAATTTACCGGGACACATTATCCATCCACTGGGATCTCCTGTAAGAACCAGCTTGTTGCTTGCCAGGTTTTTCATGCTTTGAGTGGAACATCTTAGACTGCTTCCTGGAGATGCAAGTACATTCTCCTCATAAATTTTTTAAGGCCAATACAGAGCATTTTATTCCACTGACCTAACTTTCAGGCTGTAGAACCAAACTTCAGACTGTTCCAAACCTCTACACTATATGGCTACAACTTTCATTATAGAAGCATGTCCAGCCTTTTTTTAAATTCATGTCAGCTGAAGACTTTCAACATTTGTCCAGATATCTTTCTCTTGCAATTAACTGTATTGATGTCCCATCTTCCAGGTTTTAGACTTCAACCACAAGATCATCCTTTTTTTTTATACTGGCCTTTAAGTCTAATTCACTTCCTCACGTATCTTCCTGTAGACTAGGACTGAGTCACACTGATTGATTGACTGATTGATTATACCATCTTTGAGGTTCACAGGAGTGCTATAAAGTAAGTTTGTGGTTTTTGTTTCTTTAATATTCTTTTATGGCTATCATGTGAAACCCTTGCCAACTCTTTGAGGTTTCCTTTAAAGAGAAAACACCTTAACTACACCCAAGTGCTTCAGTAAAAGTATATTTCAATGAATGCCATTAGTGAAGCCATCTCCTTTCTTCTGTCGGGTATTTCCTTGCTTCCATATCCCAGGATTATGCTCAGCCTTTTAGTTACAGCATATCACTCTCCATTTTGTTATCTGTTTTGACCCTTAAATCCCTTTCAATGTCACTGCAATCCAGAATGCAGCTCTTCTCATAAGTATGACCTACATTCTTATTTCCCAGTGTCTGAACCTGTATTTGGCTACATTAAAGTTTCAGTTATTCAAAGAAATCCACATTTTAGACCAACAGCTTGTCCCATTATTTTTTTAATATTCTGGACATTTTCATTTCATAGCAAATTTTTACTAGCATCCAGAAAACCTATTATTTTCTTTATCATTACTAAAGATAAAAGATATTTAAAGATACTTACTTCACCAGGGCAAAAATAAATCTAAGAGATCACTGGGAAAAAAAATCCTTTGTGGGTATTATTTCTCATTTACAATAACTTTTGTAATACACCAGTGAAGTAGTTCTTAATCCATATAACTTGATTTTACATACATTTCTCTTTATCTTACTTGAATGCGTAATGAGGTTCAAATTTACTTGTCTTTTTTCAAATTACTTGTAGTTTAAATATGGTGTATTTACATATTGCCTTTTGATTATAAGAAAAATATTCACTTGTTTTGAACTAGGAGATTCACTGTGGTTTTCAACTTTTTAACTGTTTTCAGATTCTTTTGGTGATATTCTCACATTCACTGACCATTACTGACCAAGTCAAAGACTTATTTCATTTTACCATTTATTCTTAACGTTGTAGGTCTTCAAAATTTGCCAAATGAAATACATTTTTTTCCACTTGCTTACACTTCACTTAAAACCAGTATGCCATCCATTTGCCAAAGTATGAAAAGGTCTGACAGCAAATATATAGACTAAAAGAGATTATCTGGGGAAAGAGATACAGTGAGTTACTTCTTTCTCTCTGGTGTGGTGTAACACCTGACCATACGGTGGTGAATTGACTGTGTAAGTTAAAAATGAAGATATATGTAAGTCAGAAAAATTCTTTGTCACATTGTAAATGTATATCATGCTGTCTTTCAAACCAAATGTGAAACCCTCTGCTGCCATTTCACATAAAATATGGTGACACTGGGTTATTTTGCTTTTGAGATATTTCATCAGCAAGAAAGACTTTTTTGAGACAGAGGGACAGAATAATCAATTGAATTCAGTCACATTTACTACTTGCTTTGTTGCACACATAAATCACAGATTCAAAGGGAAAATGAAGTTCAGGCCAACTTTTTCTCTCAGCTTTAAGCACACAATCCTCAGCCTTTCAAAAGGCTATGGAAAATTGAAATTTTAGCCATCAATTCTCTGTGCCAGTCGTAATTCTTTCCAAACACCCATATGTCCTAGGGTTTAAAAACAAGAAAATATATTTGTTACAGCATACTTTTGTACTTAAGAAGAAGAAACAGTTTTCCCTTTTACAAGTGTAACCTCACTTTCTTTTAAAGGCAGCATTTTTATTAGGACATTGTAGCAACAAAGAAGTAAATTGTAAACATTTATCATCTATGTATTGCATTTATTGATTTTCTCATATAGACTGCTTGGGGGCGTATTGATACATGCTCGTACCAATGAAAACCGAAAGGTTATAACAGTTCACTGACTCTGGATCAGCCCCCATGAGAGCAAGAAAACTCAGCTATAAAGTGCCGAAGTTGGGCACTATCCATTTATCGTGTTTTAAATGCACTCTCTGAACCTTAAATAATGCTGAGGGACAATTTTATCTCCTGAGTCCCACTGAAGTGAGTGGATTTGCACCAACCATTCAATTTGTCTCTCTGTGCTTGTGCATTTCTGCCTGTACTTGTCATAGTTTATTGTTAGGCTTCCTTCAGTAACTATGAAGTATGTTGTCATCGGAATCCAAATCATAGAGTATATCATCAAAAAACACCTCAAAGGCCATATAAATAAGAATTCATCCATCTTATCCAGCCATGAAGGGAAAGCAGTCTCTATCTATTTATCTTCCTAAGGATAAGTCCAGTACACTCCTTGTTTTTTCCCGTGGCAATGGGAAGATGGAAAGTTCCCAGCTATTCTGTCTGTGACCTGCCTTTCCTTCAGTGATTTCTCTAAAGATCAGGCAAAATTTTGACCAGGAGGCTTTCCCTGTGAAGGGAAGGAAGGGTCAGAAATGAATGACAGGTCAGGGAAGAAATAGAATAGACAGGACTGTGATTTTATGTGTAGAATTACCTTGTCTTAGCAGAAACAGTCTGTTCTTCATGACTTTCAATGCTCCAAGAGGCATATCACACTGGAAGAATTTTCTAGTCCTCACTCTTAGGGAGTGTTGCTTCACACTTTCTCTAGTACATACAATAAACACAGTGCGTATGGGAGGCAAAGAGAAACACTCTGTATACTCCAAGAAAGCACTTGAGTAAAAGCCTGTTTATCTCTCTGTTGCTCTTGAGCACTTTGAGGACCGTGAGACACTGGAAGAGGCTGGATGAGGGGGTTGTGGATGCTCCATCCCTGGATGTGTTCATGGCCAGGTTGGATGGGGCCTTGAGCAGCCTGGTCTAGTGGGAGGTGTCCCTGCCCATGGCGGGGTGGGTTGGAACTAGATGATCTTTGATGCCCCTTCCAACCCAAACCATTCTATGATTCTATGATATGTGTATATATATGTATACAGGAACTCAGACATCACTGTGATGGGACAGACAGAACAGTTTTAAACTGTACACTTTACTAATTCATTCATTAACAGCACACCACTTGCAAATGGTTAATTTTTACACATTATTAATCTTCATCAGTACATATACAATACTGTTCATCTTAACCCTTACATACTAAATTATATGTAAGAAGAGATACCTGATATTGTTTAGTTAGCACTGACGGATGTGGTCCTTTGTGGTCCTTGTTCATTAATTTTTCTCACTTAAGCCTGATGCTTTTACACATCTAGCTAAGGTTTTGATATTGCTTATCTCCTTTTCATTTATCTTCCCAGCTATCCTTCTTGTGCATTCAACAGAATGCCTGCCTATTTGTAGCGCTGTGCTCTTGCCTTCTCCTTTGGCAACTTCTTGTTACGTGAATGCTTTCTGCTGCTATGGTGGAGTCCCCATCCCTGGAGTGATTTAAAAGTCATGTAGATGTGATTCTGAGGGCCATGGTTTAGTGGTGACCTGGCAGTGATGGGTTAATGGTTGGATTTGATGATCTTAAAGGTCTCTTCCAACCAAAACAATTCTATGATGCTATGATTCAATTACACTAATTTTCCTTTTTCCTATTGGTGGTCACATTGCTCACACATCTATATAAAATGACATTCACCATTAAAAAGCATTTACCTACACTTTTTAGTTACACTATTTTAGTACATTTATATTCATGTTCAAGTCAAATTAATATTAAATACTTCCTAATTGTTGTACTTTTACAGCTGACACATGCTTTTGTTTTGGCTACATCTCAGTGAAAATAAGTTATCTCATGCCTGCTGTGGGATGAACATACACATTTGGATAGCCACGGTGTAATGCTAGCGTACTGCACATCTATGCCTCAGCTTGCTTCACTTCCAGCCACTTCTAACTTCAGTTCCAATGCAGAATGTTGCTACTGAAAGAAAACATACTCTAAGCTCATATCTGTCTTTCTCCACACACAAAAATTTCTAAAATATATCTTTGAGACTCAGTTGTAACTTCCTGATGAAGCCTGTGGATGTTTGGTTGGTGAGTCAAGAGTGAAAACATTCATTTAGAACACATCCACTTACACTGGGAAGACAGGAGGTTGAATAATGCTTTAAATGTCTAAACTGAGGTCAGATTTCTTTGACCTAAAGCAGCATTTGCAGCTATGCGAACATACTGTTTTCACCAGATTTTCTTCCTTTCCCTCAGAATAGAGAAGAAGGGAAAAAGAAAACATTCTCTTGGGGATTTGCATGCTTTGGTGTGGGTTTGTTTGAGTAGCACATGACTGCTAATGCTGATTTACTATAGATTTGTTTTTAGTGCAAGTGTGCATGGTTGTAATTTACATTGCTGCTAATTTAGAGTTTACTCTGCAGCCCCTAGGGAAAATTCTCATTTTAACCAAAAACTAGCAGTCAAAGATCTACTTTAATGTCAGTTTTTACGCAAATGCCTCCTTAGAAGCTACATTTACTAAAGGGAATTGCCAAAAATAGCTTAGAGAAAAAGCTGGGAAAAAAAAAAAGAAAGCACCTTTTCTAGAGGAAACAAAGAAAACAGAAAGAACACGTCATGGCTAAAAAGACCATGTCTTAGTAGCTGGAACCTTATACTGACTTATTATCCAAAATTAAAACTGTCAGATAAAGTACGCAACATTCTACCTCAGTGGATTACAGCCATCTCTTTGATTCCAATGTAATTTTTAAATTGAATTCACTTACTTAGAGCAAAACAGAAACGGATAATACAGCCAGTTAAGATTTCCAGACAAAACTGTATCTATGCCCACAAGGTGCACAATCAGATATTTTGCCACTTTAATTCATTACTTCATTTGCAAGCTGTAGCTTGGGTAAAAATGATTTGGCAATTGAAATGTTCATTGGTCATTGTGAAAAAAACTTGTACTTGAAATGTCAACAATATTTTGCCTCCTAATTGTATGCCCAGACAGATTCCCATTTCTGTTCTAGTTAAAGAGACTAGAGAGCTTAATGGGCAATGGCATCTTCGACAATTGCCAGCAACAAAAATTATAAAAGATAATGTACGTAATATTTCTCATGCAAGAAATAATTGAAGCGAGTAAAGTAATTCTCCATCGTTGCTGAAGCTTATATGGCATAGACAATTTCTCAGCACTAAGGTTTGGTCTTTGTTCTCTTTCTTTTTGTTAGTCTCTCTCTCTCTCTCTGTCAGATAAAAATCCTAGGTGATAGACTGTTAGGTATTAGTTGGCCCGTAACTGTCAATGTTTGTCTAAGAATTTTGTAGAATCTTTTTTTCTTTTTCCAGCAAGTTAAATTGATATTCCTGCTGCAGTCATAGAAAGTCTTCATCTTACAAGTAAAACAGGCATCATTATTAACATTTCTCTTTGTTCTGAAAAACATGATGCAGAACCATACTGAATTAGCTGTTAGCACCACTGGAGAACTTCACCTCCTGTAGTCAAGACAAGGCACAAGAACATCTGACATTTCCTGCCACCTACTTTCAGAGGCTTCTGTGAGCCTTTGCTCTTTTCCATCTCTTTGTGAGCAACACAATAAAAACCAAAATCAACAACACAAAGAAAGAAACATCATCTACAAGGAACATATCCTCTGGGTTTCCCAGAGTGTCTTATCACTCATGTTTGTCTTCCAGATTGTACACCCTGTAGGGAATGGATTGTTTTGATATCTGTGTGTTGTGCAAGGTCAAGGATACAGTCAGTACTGAGTAAATAAGCAAACAGTGGTCAATCACAATCGTAAAAGCCACATGTACAAAGATGTATATATATCTATATCTTTGTATAAACAGTGTCTAGGAGTTCAAAACCCATGTTCTCTCTCTCATCAGTGGTTTGACTCTAAAATGACCTTATGCCTTCTGGAGGCACTACTTGTCTTTTTAAAATGAAAGATGCTAATTATGAATCAGTATTAATCCCCCTGATTTGTTTGTGATAGCATTAAGCTTGATGAGCCTAGCTGTTTTTAATGAGGGTGGTACAATTTTAAGGTTTACTTTCAAGGACACTTACAATAACATAGTTTTATCCACATACAATTTTGTATAGAGCATTTAACAACAGCAACAAAAGTCCTCTAGGAAGAGACACTGGCTTTATTATCATCTAGAACATAGCATATGTAATATTGTAGGCAAAAGCTTTAAAAGTGCAGTATAGTTTCCTTGGAGAATACAATGTCCTTGGAGATTTTTTTTTAGTACATCATCCTGTGATATATTACAGGAAAATGTAAAAGAGACAAGTGAAATAGAAAACTGATAATGTTAAAGCATGATCGTGCAACATCTACTGTTAGGTGTTCACTCCTTGGATAGTAGAAGATGTCTCCTGAGATCATTCCACAGACAGGGCAAGACAAATCAGTGTACGATTGACCTGTCTGGTATATCTGCTCCTTTTTGTTATTCCAAGTGTGACTGCTGTACTATTCACTACTGAGGAAGTATCAGAAAACCACTGTAAGTCTTTGTTTTGAGTTTATGACCAAGTCATATTTCAATTACATGTTATATATAGGTGAAGAAGACTTCACGTTGTGTTTTCTTTGCAAAACTTCATCCAGAATAGTTCAGCTTCACTCTAGTTCTCAAAAACCAAACTTGGGAAAATCACACTTATTGATATTTCACAGGATGATACCTATGTGTCAAATATGTCTTCTGCAGTCCTTCTGAATACTCCATTCACATTCAAGAAGATACAAATACTTCTGAAACCACAGTTTTCAGCTTTTTGACAGCAAAAGTTTTTCAGATTTTTGTGTCCAAAAAATTTGAAGATGTTGCATTCCCCCACAACTCACAGGGGATAGAGGCTTTTCTCATGGATCAATTGAAAGATCTCTTTTCATCCCATGGAGCAGAATTGTCTTTTCTTCTAAATCCTGGTTTCAGGGTTTTTAAACCATGACTCTTCTCCCCACCGAGATCTCTTCTCCCCACTGTCTTCTAGAGGGTACAAATTAGGAGAATGAATAGGTTTGACTGAATAGAGGAAGAACATAAGTCGGATAGGGACAAAAGGAGATCAGACAGTCCTCATGAGGGAACAGGTAATACCTAGTCCAGGTAGAAAACATGAGGGAGGCAAGGAGATTTCCCTTGGAAAAGGATAGGCTGCTCAAGTGCAATTGTGTAAGTCATGCCAAGCTAAAGCTGTCTTTGGGCATGAGCAATGTTAATGAAGGCTCAGAGCTCTCATTCTCCATCTGCTCTCTCATTGGGGGTACTACAGAAGCTCTACTGGCTAAAGCTTGGCTTGCAATAGGTTGTGAAGCTCCTAACCCAGGATAGGCAGCCTGTGCCAGTGTTAAATGCTCAGTACATTTGTAAGACCCAAGTGCCCACAGCTGGACTAGTCATCTCTGATGACCAGAGGGTACTGGTGGAATTTTTGGTAAGGCAATACAGAAATCTCAGTCTGGAGAATAAAGTGATTTTAATCCTTTTTTATTTATGTGTTGGAAAGTAGGTTGTTTTTTCACTTAAACTGGCAGAACAAACAGCCATTAAGATCATGCCCTGTGAATGAGTGCATTTGGGTACCTTCTGTCCTCAAATCTATTTTCAGCACAAGAAGTAACACCACTGTTGGAGATATGGAGCTTTAATGCAAGTTACTGTGGAAATTACAGGTGCTGGAATCCCCAAGACCTGCCAGTTTTTATGAGCTCATATGGTAAACTGCAAAAGCTTTGACCTACATGAAAATTAAAACATAGAAAAAAAGTGAAGTCACTTTTGGAAATAAAAAAAATGAAGCAGTTATGTTCCTAGTTTAATTAAGAAAGAAAAAAAGAAAGGTAGCAAAGAACTGCTTCAGAGATGGGGTAGACTGTTTGGGGTCACATGCAATGCTTGGGAAAATAAAGCTGACATTGATCTAGAGGACATTTTGGACAGATGAATTTGCCACCCCACCTGAGACTGTAAGTTTTTTTGTTGTATGTCATAATTCAGCACTACTGGCTGTATAGAGCTACTATGCTGCAGTTAGATATCATTGGCAGAACTTTTTGGCCAGAAATATCTATTGCACCTGCAATAAAAAAGATAGCAGCATGAATAAAAAGCATAACTGAAATATTCTTTCATCTTTTACTAAATATATATTGGTATATATCTATATATGTCATAGGTTTTGCATATGTGGAGGAATAAGGAAGCAGTTGGTAGTTAAGATGTCAGAGATACTTAATGTGATTGAAAGTAGCTACCTATAGTTGAGTTCTAAGGTTGGATTTGTCTCTTTTGGTGCGGAGAGATGCAATTCTCACAGTAAGTTCCTGGGTTCCTTTGGGATGTGACTTTGAAAAAAAGAAAATTAAATCTTCATCAGTAGGAAGAGACTGATAAAGAGCATCTGGAAAAGTCAAGTTTAATTTATTGTGAACATTTCCTCATCAAAATCAGAGAAAGGCTACCCTGAGTCTTCCCCACCACTGCTGTATTACCTCACCTCCTTTTTAGTCTCTAGTCCAGTCTCTGGGCTTCCTGGAGCAGAGATCAGCCTATGCCATCTTACATTGGTCTCATTTCCCACTCACAGAAATCTGCTTTATAATAGGAACTGGATTTAAAAAAGGATGGACAGACTGATGGAGACAGAGAGACTTAGATCAAGCAGCTGATAACAGATAATATGTTAATGAGTATTCTTGAAGGTCTATAGACTGGCCACAGTTTAAATGTGTCCTTCAGATGTGAGATTAACATTCAGAATTGAGCATAAGAAAATGTAAGATGTTCATATTTTTTAACTGAATATGTAAACATATATACTTTAGAATATGTGATAAGGAGAAATTAAAACATTAAAAATAAAGTTAATAAACTATAATGGTCAGTCAAAAACCCATGAGTGGACACAGACACTTTCTATCTCTCAGCATTCGATGCCAGAGGATGGACATTAAATGGATAAGGGCACATATTAATATTATACCATTTTATATTTTCCAGTCTATTGCTTCATGAAGCATCCTTTGGTAGCACACGTTGTACAATATTCTAGGCTAGATAAATAATATTGTATATATAAATTTAAAAAATCTAAGTTATATATGTTAATACATATAAATTACAGTGTACTACTGTGTGCATAAGCACTTTTTGGGTCTACAACTTAAAGAACAGGTTTAGGAACAATTTTATAAAGTATTTTTACATTTGGCTGATGTTCTTTTTGTTTTACACCCATTTTGCATACTACAATTAGACACCAGAACCACCCAAAAAAGATTTGCATCTTCCACTGTCTCTTACTGTGGAAATAATTTACTCTATTAGTCCAGCAAAGCACTTAAAAATTGTAAAAGCAAAACACTATTCAGAATAATGTAATGGAGTAAAAATACTGGGTAGATTCTTTTGAGGTATTGTATATTCTATAATTGCTAGCTATGAAGATAAAAGGGAATAGCTTCAGTTTGTGCAAAATAGTACGAGTCTCCTGACATTCTGGTAATTGCACCTATTCACACCATCTCGGTATTTAATCTAAGATGGAATCTACCTTTTGTAAAAGGTAGATAATTTTTATTTTTTTTGCAGAAGTCCACAAACATCTCAAATATTTTAAAAACACTAAGTGCCACAACCCCAGAACTCACATCTCAATATAAGGAAAACAGTTTAAAATATCTCATGAAGTATGAGTCCCAAAGCAGTGGGAGAATAGGTGGTCACCATTTCTAGGCAAATTGTAGGCTCATGACCAACTC
The DNA here is from genome assembly GCA_013400335.1 of Eurystomus gularis. NCBI lineage: Eukaryota > Metazoa > Chordata > Aves > Coraciiformes > Coraciidae > Eurystomus > Eurystomus gularis. Next base: position 30,240 of record VZZY01019822.1, on the reverse strand, counting down.
ATGATTATCAACCAACTGGCAATAAATTTCCATTTTAGAATATTACCATTTTTGTCATTCACTTACAAAACCCATATGCCAAGAGATTTGTAGGAAGGATTTTTTTTTGTATGTGTTCTTTACTGAAGTAAAGATGTGACATCATAACAAAAACAGAGGAAAAAAAATTCCTCACGTGGGTGAAGTCCTAAGTTTCTGTACAGCACGATTACTCTAAAGAGAAATGTAAAAATGCTCTATACAGCAGCCTGCTAAGCTCTGGTATTGTGATACTACTGTTGAAAGTAAAATTTTGAGACTGCAGTGACAAGCCCCTAAAAAAAATGCATTGTCTTAGAATTAGTACACATGGTTTGCTTCCATGTCTTCCACTTGAGAAGGACCATGTGTTTGTCACATAGTACATTTTTCTGTGACTATTAAATGCTATGCACTTTTGCTGCAAGAAACATGGAGAGTCAGAAGGCATTTGCAGACAGTAGTTGCTATACTAACTGGGTTTCTTTGCAATAAATGGGGAGCAGAGGTTGTCTAACCTAAAGTCTGAGCTTCAGCCTGTCACTAGAAAAATATAGTCATGCCATGTTAGACAAAGAACTGTTGGGATTTTCTTAATTTCATTGAGGAAATTACCTGAGTTAGGATTAATCTTCCTCTGATGCTATCTGATCTGGATCAGATGTCCAAGATACTCAGTTCTCTAACTACATGAACAGTTTTGCTGACGCATGGGAAAGAACAGTGAGGGGATGAGAACATGGGAACAAGTGGGAAAATGAGGCAGCTTCTTTTGATGGCAGCACCAGTCTACAGCCTCTTTTATCTTGTGTATAACACAACCCCCTGATGTGGAGTCACATGGGCAACTGTTTGTGTATGTGACAGCTTGGTCTGACAGAAAAGAGACTTTTAAAAGTTCCACAAAAAATTTTGTGTATCTGGCCAGTGAAAAATTTCTGACTTTGGTTTTATTAGCTTCTTAAAGAAAACTGAAGAATTGCCTCAGGTAGTTTAGTTCTACTAGATCCCTGTTTTGTTCCCTCTGCACTTTCTTCTCCATTCTTTTCCCTGATTTGAGTTAAACAACTTCTTTTTTTAAAATTTGCTCTCTTTTTTCATTTCTATATTAGAGTTTCTGACAGAGAACTAAGCTTACAGGTTATTGCAAGTACATTCCAACATCATGAAGATTATTTTGGTGACAGATCAAGGCAAGAGACAAGAAGTCTCAACAACCACAGCATAAACCTGTGTTTGAAATTAGGTTTATCTGGCCTTCTGTCATCTTCAGAGATCTCCACAGCAATGTTTCAGTAACTTCCAGGGGGATGGAGTAGCTCTGGTAAGTAATTGCTAGGAAACAGGTTTAAATGTAGAGGAACTCTCTTAAACTATCATCATCCCTGTAGAGTGAAATAAAGTTACCAGACAAGAAGCGCATGTGCTCTCAGTAAGGATTATGAAAGGCCATAGGTATGAAAAACATACTTGATTTTTATTTCCTGGAACAGAACTGGTGGAAATCTGCTGCTGGGTTCTGCAGTATAGCAGCAACTGCACTACTTCAAAGGATAAGGACAGAAGGGCTCAGCAACACTACATTGTGTCACTGTCCAATTAAGAAAAGCAAAATAAAGTTCCTGAAATAGCTTTCAATTAACACTTACTACGTGCCATAGTATATTTAGTTTCTTAAAGGGCCATTAATTGTTAATATACTGCAATTAGCCCTTAAGTATGTGATTAATATTCTGTTAAATGCTTATTTAATGTTATTTGGCATTCATTACCAATGAATAGATATTTAATTGAAGGCTGCTTCCTCCCTAGCAGAATGGCTGTTCTCCTTTTGCCCCTTTCATGATTACTTTCTGCTATTTGTTTTTCTTCAGACCATTGCCTTTAAGGTTGTAGAATTATTCTTCTCCTTGTAGTTCACTCAGCTAAGCAGAAAATAATCAGTTTTTTAGTCCATAATACCTATTCAGATAAGTGTGCTGGAATTATAGATGCATGAAAGCACACCAAAATTCATTCAGCAAAGTGTGTTTCAGCCCCCAATACACACGGTTTGATGAAAGAAAGCAAAAATTTCATAGCCCTTTTTTTCCCCTGCTTCCTTCCCCTTTGTGCCCATCCTCCACTCCCTTCTTCCCCAGCATCACCAGCAGTAATAGATGTGAGCAGGGCAAACGAGGCAGAGAAAATAGAGCAGCAAATAAGTATGGTAATATGATTGCCTTATGGAGAAAACTTTAAAATTGCTTTCCTGCAAGATGAACCTGTTTCTGCTGTGTGGTACACAAAGCCAATGCAGAGTGGAGAAATTGTGCGAGTTATGAATCATACCACTCTCATGAGGTCGGCACCCCATTGGTTGGCATTTGGGTTCACAATTGTCCTCTTTCCACTTAAAATCAGATAGCATAAAAGGAAATTATTATGTCAATTGTTGCATGCCCAACTTGAGATACATAAAAGGAGTTCAGTATTCAACAGCAACAATAATCTATACCTCAAAAATCCAGGCACCTCAGAAGTCTTTCCTGTTGCGTAGGCAAGAATGACTAATCACCAAGCACAAAATAGTTTTGAAGGCCCATTAGCTGCACTCAAGTTACTAGGTGGTCAATAAACAAGCAAATTCACTGTAGTGTGTTTCAAACTATTGAATGAGGTTTGAATATATCCACTTCTCTAATAGATTCAGAAAGAAGATGAGTAATACAGAACTAGGTAAGGAATAAAGTGATTTATAATTATATTTGTTTCATTTTTGAACTAGCTCCTGCAAATGAAATAAATCTGTGAGTTATATACCATAAACAGTTAAAATGCATGATGTATTTATTAAAAATGTGATTATATACCCATCTTTTTAAACTTTGTGAAAGCAAAGCAGTTGTTTTCCAACTCTGGTTCTCATGTACATTCCCTTGCACCATGAAGGAAAATGCCTGCAAGAGAGTGAAATGTTCTTTCCATTGGCATTTTAAATTACCTTATGAAGCAGTCTAGTTCATTCTCGAATTTTATAACAATTTAAACTTAAAAATTAGGGTCTTTATTAGAACCCTACATCTGCCAGAATGTGCTGTTTTAAGAGGGCAATGTATTAACTCTTTGAGTTTCTCTGTCCATTTCCTCGTTGTTTTCAGTGTATCTAATGCTTCAGGAATTTTTAATCTCACTTAAGTTCTGCTGTTCAGCTGAAGAAATCTCAGAAACAATTCTAATTATCTTTGAAAAATCACTGGATGCCAGAAGGCAAATGTCATGTCAATCCTTAAAGAGGTCAAGGAGTTAGGTAAAAAAGAAAAGTCAGAGAATTGACAACCAGTAAGGTTATTTCAATTTTTCAGAAGAATCTGGAACAAATATCTCAGCTATTTGCAAGATAACAAGGAACTGAGAAAAGCTAAGTCAGTATTTTTCCTTTCAATTCTACATAACAAGGATAATGAAGAAAACAGGAGGCATTATACATCATGACCTTTTGAAGTCACAATGCATTCTAAAAGTAGTGAAATACTGTTTTGATACAAGTATTATTATCCCCAGCAAACAACACTTAAAATTGTATTTATAAATGGTTCATTGTCAAATTGGAAGAAAGCATTGAACGGATTAATTCATGGGGAGTAACGATTTTAAAGTTCCCTGGTATCTTCACTGATGATCTTATTGATTAAAACAACATATTTGTTAACATTCAAGAGCCACGTGATGATAGAAGGGACTGCATGTTGGAGAACAATATCAGGATTCGAAATCTTATCGGTAAACTGGTATCTCAAAGGGTAGATTGATACTCAGTAAGTACGAAGTTTTTCTTTTAGGCAGGAGTAATTAGTTGTATGAACAGGATAGGAAACAACAAGATGGCTAAACAAGGTGAGCTATAGTGGAATACAAACTGAACCAGCATCAGCAATAACACCACCTCGTGAAAAAAAGTGAATGTTTTACCTGGATACATAGCCGGTGTTTTCCATGTTGCTGTTTTGATACGATTCTCTCACTAGGCTCAGGATCGTTCAGGATTTAGGGGGACAATTGAGTAGAGTTTGGATAGTCTTTGAAAAAGTTAAGGACCACAGGGAAAACATTTAGAGACAATAGGGATATGACTGGGGTCTAGTACACTCTGCCTGTGAGGGACAAGGGAAAGAATCAGGATTTATAGGCTAAAGGAGAAAAAAAATTAAAGGATTGTATGGCTTACAAAATGGGAAAGGAGGAGGACGTTCTCCAAGTCTATGTTGATGGTGGGTTACTCGTACAAATCCCTTGGTATACTGTTACTTGCAAAAGGAAAAAAAGCAGAAAAAGTCTTTGAGGAAGAATCTTTCTAAACCTAAGAGTAATGAACCAGCAATGGAATCGATCACCTAGGGAGATCATGGAGTCTCTAACACTGGGTGCTGTTAGGAACACTCCACTGAATATTAGTTTAGTGGAATACCAAGAAGGATATGTACAAAATAACCTCTCATAGCTCCTTACACCTTTTTTAATCAAGGTTTGTACACTTGGAGGAAGGATTCAAGGAACTCCAGGAACGTAAGTTAGGCTCTCTAAGACTCTTCTCATTTTTTTTTCCCCCTATATGATCAATTATACAAAGAATGCTAATATCAGTCATAAGGCACAGGACAGATCTGAATGAAAAGCTTGGTCAAGATGTCCGAACTTCAGTTATTCTCCTGTTTCCTGTAGACAAAAAAAAATGAAAATAGCAGTGTGGTACAAGAACATTCCTCTTAGACTGAATCCAGGGCTGTTAATTAGTACTTAAGTATCCATATTAATTTCTTGGGAAAAAAAGAAAAAAAGTCAAATCAGGCTTGTTGGAAAAACTTCTCAAAGGGAGAGGTTACAGTCAGTTGAAGATCCAAACTCATTTTTCAATCAGATTCACCAATCACTTGTACTCTTCACACACGAACACATGGTTAGATGGGGTTATAGGTTGAGCTCTGAAGCTTTGAAGGCTGGTCCATTGTTCTGTCATCGCAGTCTGGCTCTAGTGCCCCATCCACTCACTCTGTTGCTGTTTTGTGCTGTGAACTATTTAAAAGATGAACATCTTGACCTTGAGCTTCAGATCGGTTTAATCACCATCAGTATTAACAGGAAACACTGTGACTTTGGGGGCCAGTGCAGCCAGAGCTACTCTTTGCCCGGCTACACAGTTATAGCCAGTTTGTTTGTGGGAAGATTGGTTTTGTAGTGTTTTACACAGGTCACTCTCTTTATATTTCTGATTAATGCCTGTCTCCCGAAGCTTGACCTAAATATGTTATTTTAAGCATTTTTATTTTAAAAAGCACACCTCTGTCTCTAATATTATATCACTTGCTATCGATTTGTTATTAGTTGGGATTATCCCTCACCGGTATAGAGAAGGCATTGCTGTATATATTCTCTTGATTTGTACCTGTCTGCTGTGGGTTAATGACATGGTTAAAAAACATTTCACACTGAGCTTCCAGCATCAGAAAAGCAATATTATTTGGTGAATCACTTTAACCCTAGGCTTAATGTTCAACTCCTTCCTGTGCAGCTTATCTAGAAAGGAGAATATTAACCTTAACAAACACAAGCAATTATATTTCAGCAATGCATAGTATTGTAGTGGTATTTATTAATCTTTTCACTCCCTTAGCAACTTCCTGCACCTTAACTTGGCATCTCTTTTTTAAGCTCACATCTGACATTTCAGTACCTCTGAGTATTCAAATAATTCTCCAAACAGTACTGATTTCAGCTGCTTAGACATTTCGAACTAGGACTTCCAAATGGCTGCATAAGCTTTGAATGATCCCACGTCATTACTTTATAGCTTTCTCTGACCCTTCTGCTATTTTTGTTATATGCTTCGTGGCCAAATTCAGCACAGGAATACAGCCTGCACTTAATTGTAGCACTACTGAATCGGGATTTCAGCATCCTTTGACCTACTATTGTAGCAATTGTTGCCTATTACATTTTGAGGCTTCTTTCACCTTAGAAAATGTATTATTTGCTATGGAACCCTTTAAAGGGGGTATTGCATTCCAATACAACTAAATTTCCCAGGAATTTATTAAGGAAACTGGGAGGAAAAAAATCCTTTGAAGGTTGCACCAGTCTTGGTGCACAATTGTAGCCGTCTTAAAGTGAAGAAGGAGAAGCCATAGCAGTTAGCAGTATCAGCTTTTGTCAGTGAATGAGGATTTTATTTGGAAAATGTTTAAGGAAAGAAAAGGAGTATTTTGCATGTTTACTTCCTTTTTCCCTTTAAGCAAGAAATACTTGATTTTGAGAAGATATGTATGTAAGATATACAAGCTCATTCCACATAAATCCTTCAAATATGTGTAACTGCAACAAAATGAAAAGTGTCTGTTTGTGGTACAATTCCTATATGATGCTTGTGTGACTTGCTTGTGCAAAGGAGACGTCATAGTTGCACTGAAAGACAGGAAAGAAAAAAGAGTGTTGTGGTGGGTTAGCCTTGGCTGAGAGCCAGGTGCCCACTGAGCGGCTCTATCACCCCCCCCCTTTTTTCCCCTCTCCCTCCTAAGCAGAGCAAAAAGAAAGGGGAGGAAAATAAGATGAGAAACAAAAAGCAGTTTAATAATAATAGAAGCAAAAGCTAAGCAAATCCGCACTCAGAAGCGAAGGAAAACAAAAATTTATTCTCTACTTCCCATCAGTAGGTGATGTTTGGCCACTCCCTGGGAAGCAGGGCTCCAAGACACGTAGCGGTTGCTCTGGAGTACAGTGGAATGCCCCCCCCCCCCCCNATGTTGGGAAGAGCCTTGGTGCTGTGTGAGCCCTGCTCAGCAGTAGTCACAGCACGGGTGTGTTATCAACACCCTTCTAGCTCCCAGCACAAAACGCTGCTGCTATGTAGAAAACCAGCTCAGCCAGACCCACTACAAGTGTTAATGCATTCAGCTGAATATTAAACCCTCCAGATTCCCATTGTGAAAAAGGAACAGAGTGCATGGCAGGCAGGAAAACACATTTCTGAGCAATATACTCTTTGTTGGATATGCAGTGTTATGTTGTACATCAGCTGGTTTGTCATGTTTTCCCCATGCAAGAAAACAAGCTCAAAATAAGCTCATCAAGCTCTTCCAGCTTAAGTGGCTTATTTTTCATAATGTAAACAACAAATAAATAAATAAGAAAAATACTGATACTCAATGCAATACTGCTCATGTAGCTGTAATGCTCTTGGAAGTCTTCTCCCAGCTCTGTTTTTCCTGATGTCGGCAGGCAGCTAAGGCAGGCCTCTCACTTTTAGAAGGGTGACACTCACAACTAGCTCTCTGCTTGTTCTGTGTTCCTCTGACTGTGGCTTTTTCACTAGCAGTTGCTTTATGTCCTGATTCAGAATCAGCAGCTGCCAGCACCCAGCCATCCCAAGGACATACGAATACCTCTTCATTTCAAAATCTGATCAACTGTTGCAGCCCAACTTCAAAGTCAGGTTTCTCACACAGGCACAATTAGAATGGACAATGGCCAGGAGACACTGAACAGCATGAAAACAAACATAAAGACAGAAGCTAAAATCTGCCTAATGCACTCCCTCCCCACCAGTATATTAATTGTATTGGCATAGTATGGAAATCTTCAGCAAACAAACCCCAATGTGACCTTTGAAATAAGAGATCAATAACAGTAATATGGGAAAAAGGAAATGTGTGTGTCCTTTTTGAACTTGAGGGAGTGCAAGGAGTTGGGCACAATTCACATTCTGCTCCACTTCACATTCTCAGTCCCTATACTTGTGTCTGGCTGTCTGAGTAAACTCTCTGGGTTTTGTGGCAGGTGTAAAATGCAAGGTTAAGGAGAGATGACCATTTGGCCTTCATTGTATTGGAGATTGTTCCTAGAATGTTTGCCTTTGTTCTGTTGTTTGCTTTTGGTTAAGAGCTGAGCTCTTGTGATTCACCCAGATGTGCCCTGGAGTCTTCTGTCCTTCCAATTTATCACCTGACAGCAATGATTGTATAGTGTAATTAAAAGCCAGTGCTAGCTTTTGGGATATATGCTATAATAAAAGAACCATCTGAAATTAGGACTTAAATAATGAAGGGTTCAGGGACATGTAGGCTGGTATTTGTTATGCATTTTAATAGAGGAAGTTTTCAGCTAATTGGAGGCTAACTAAACCCTTTGGACACATTTCAAGTCACGTCAGTCCTTTTTTTCTCCCCAAGGAATCTGATAGGCCATGGAGCTTAGTACTGCCTTTTTCTATCTTAATTACCACATTGAGTTGTGCTAATGTAGGTTTACTTTGGAGGCATGTGCTATGATTATAACCCAGGCAAGAGTTTCTACTACAGGATTCTGAATCTAGTTTAAACACCTCTCTATCTGTAAATAGTAGAAGAAGAAAAAAATTAAAGACCAATTTGCTTCTCAAACCAGTGCATTTTAGCTTGTGGTCATCACGTATCTAGGCAAAGTAGGTCATTTGGTTTACTGTGACCCACCCCGGCAGCTCATAACCAAGGTCTTAGTTATTTTGTGTTTGAGACTTTATTAGATCTGATTTTATATAACATTACAGGTTCACTGGGCTGCAAGAACCTTCCTTGCCATGGACACATGCACTTCGTAGTGGCACTGAAGAGACTCATCAGTTTTCACGTTAAGCCTGTGAATGGAAGTCTGTATCATGCAATGTGATTTCAGCTGCAAACATGTGTCTATCAGGGAAAAAAAACATTATGACAATCCCATTTATTTGCTGCTTGTGGAATTTTTGCAAAGCTTTGTCAATGAACGCGGTAAGCTGACCTTCATAATTCAGGTGGAAACTGGGGGAGAAGAAGAAGCACTTTAAAAGGAAAATAAAATACAGACCTGTTGAGTTTCATAAAAGTCAGTAGAAAATGCTGAACAGGTAAAAAGCTCTCATACTTTACCATGATATGCACATGCAGGCAGATCTTTTTGAGGAATTAGCATTGAGCTTAAAAACATGAATTTGATCTTCCTTTTGGGATGTTAGCATTTTAAAAGTTCATTAAAAATATCACAATTACCTCTTCTCCACTTTTCCATGAATCTGAAAGCAAAGTGATCTTTGTGAATATATGCAAACAGAAATGTGATTTTTGAGGTACTTCTCTATTCTACAGAGATGCTGAGAGCCTTTTGGCCCAGAATTTTACCAGCAGCAAACATACATATCTCAGCAACCCCATGTCTTTTTCTTCCTTTCCTGCCTTCAAAATATAAATGAAGTATGTTTAAACTGTGCATATGCTCCAAAGGTTTTAATTCATAGGACTTTCATAGCTACCTAAGCTATATTTCAGAGTAAGGAAAAGGCATGAGTGCACAACTTCTTTTCTTTTTCTGCTCTCTTGAATTGTCTCTTTAATGCTGTAATCTGACCTTCCCACTTCACGGTGCACTGTTGTGCAATTCATGTAAAACTCAGAAAGTTCAGTTCCTCTTCATAGTAGATTCCACTGCTGTGGACCATGTAACAGTACTGAAGCTAAAACAGTTGGGATGGCCCACATTCCTTGGATCACAAGACATGCTCACGTGTGTGCTGTGCTTCGGCTACTTTAAATTTCTGCAAGATCAGGAGACAACAAGAGGCCTTAATTTATTTCCCAAAAGGCTTATATCTCCTTGGCCTTCTAGGTAAAAAGTCCGAGGAGGTCCCTGCCTCAAGTTCCTGTGTGTTCAACCCCCTGATTTTTATGATTATTCCTCTTGAGGAAGGAGAGCTGCATTTCTTTGCAGTAGTTTGCTGGGGCTTGGTGTGGGAAAGATGATGGATACCCTATTTATATCAGAGGCTTGGGCAATGTGCAGAGAATGATATTGAATAAAAACAAGCATTCTGAGTAGTGGATGACAGAGCATGTGATCAGGAGCAGGAAATAGCACTGGACTTGAAGAAGGGTAAGAGAGGAAGATGGTCTTAGTGTATAACTAAGATACTACCTCAGGTCTTCTCCTTGGTTGTTGCTGCGACATGCTGCCTTGCTGTTAAGGCATCACAGTTTTTGGAAAGTCAGGGTAAGCAATTTTTTCTTGTCATCCCTTTCCCGGTTGTTCATTCTCCCTCTCTTCCTTCCTCTTCACTTGTCAAGACCACAGCTATTCTTCCAGTTTGACTGTCAAAACTCACTCTTTCATTTCATGGACTCAGTCCAGCACTGGATATTTCCAGTCCTAAGGCTCTCCTTCTGCTATTGTTTTTTGAAAATACTTCTGCCAGGAAAAAAATAGTCTGCCCAAGTATAAAAAAGAAATCAAATTTACTGGAGAAATAATAACAAAACAAATGTGCCAGGGGTATTTGAAAAAATGCTGGCAAGTACTTCTGGCTGAATTCGAGTAATTATAACTAGTAGTAAACATGACAATTTTGAGCTTAGTCTGAGCTCAACCACTTTCCTTGGTTAAATCTGATATATTGCTGTATTTTAGAGAGAGTATTACCTATCTTCAACAGTTCTATAAAGGGACAAAATCAATTGTATTATATATTTTCTATTAAATGTAAGAACATAGGTCCTATTATGCTATTCCTTAATTTAAATTTATGCTATTATGAGATTAATTGAAATACCTTGTGATCAGTTCTTTTTATATTTTATTGGCCTTTCTTACGTTTATGTTTCTCCTAAACATGCCTTCTCGTGTTCTGTACAACAAAAAGGGTTTTTTTCTGCTTCTTTTTTTTTTAAAATTCATTCACGTACTCTTTGACATGTTAAACCAGCTAACACAGGTCTGTTCATGTGCAGTATTTTCCATCATTCTTACCCTTTATTGTGATTACTGTAACTCTTTGTGCTTTGTCCTTCATAAATTGATAGGTCTATAATTCTGCAATAATTTATGCCTCCTCTGTTTGCATTTCCTTATCTGTTCAGTTTTTCCCATGATTGGACAATCACCATCTGCCTAGTTTTTCATTTTTATTCCATAATCTTGTGTTGATTTTAACACTGGCTTGTAAGATATAGCTATAGAAGATATTATATTTAGTTCTCCTTTTCATCTGTGACTTTAGAAAAGTTTTACCAAGCAATGTCAATTTAGTTATTCTTTTGCCAATTAAACTTAATTCCATTTTCCTGGCTTGACCTCTGTTGTCTCTCTGAAGACTAGTTAGCTTTTTAACATACAATTCCCATATTTTCTAACGTTTCAGTATCTGTTACCCTCTGCCTCTTGATTGTCAGCTGCAACTTCCATCTAAATCCTGAAATATAGCTGCAGGATCATAAAAAACAAAGGTAATGAGAATGGCAGATATGGCACCATACTGTGAATATGCCTGAGCGGTGCACAGAGGTCATCCTAGGAATTCATCTTTACTTAGAATCCATTTAACTAATTAGTTACTTTTTCCAGCAAGTACTCACAGTCCTCTGATATTCATAATGTTTTTATTATAATTGTCATAGAGTGGAAAAAGGGTCCTTTTCTCCTTTTTCTTTTTCCACTTGGGAAACTTCCTTGCTCTTTAAAAAACATTTATTTAGTTTCAGCCAAGTTCAGGTGGCAATGAAAATACTGGTTGTGTATCACTACATATTTTTGAAATTATTTCACAAAATAGTTGTATAAAATATATTTTAACTATTAATTGTGATTAAATTACAGAGGTCTTACTGAAAGTTGAAAGTCTTATTGAAAGGCTACTTATATAACCCTTTGAAAATGTCGCTCCTTGAATAACTAAAAGTTTTGCACTGTATTTTCCTACATCACAGCCATCCCCACAGGTGCTTAATGTACTTATGTTCTCTGTGAATATTTCAATTTTCTTGACACAACTTGCACAATTAAGCCTGATTTAGAATATCCTCTCTCTATAACTGGAACTGAGAGGAACCTTTAAACAATCTTTTCCGGATTCTTTTTCTTCTGTAAAATGATCAAAAGGATGAAGGCCAGTTCCTGTACCCTAGGAGGTGGACAAAAAGATATCAGAATGTACCTCACGCTCTCTTTCTCTCCATTGCTCTCCCTTCTTGTGAAGCAGCTGGCTCTGTTCCAGTCACCTTGAACAGAAAAAGAGGAAGAAAGAGAAGAGCTATAGTATCTGATGATCTTTGCCCATTTGCTACCTCCCATTTAGTTAATCTCTGAGAACTAGGTAAGCAGTCTTTGCTTTTCCCCTCTGTTGACACACAGGCTGAATCTCACTTTTTTTACAGCTGAGCAATGGCAATGACAACCTAATTCTTGGTGAACTTCTAAGCAGTTTTTGAAATATCATTGCTGCTCCATTTGATGTTATTTTTTCATACCTGCTATGCAAAATGCTGGCTGCTGTTTTAAAAGCAAATTAAACTGAATGATATTAAGCAAGCAGAAGAATCTTCAGTAAAAGGTGTTATCATTTCCCTTTTTTTTTTCAGAGGAGGATCAAAAGATCCAAACATCACAGATATCTCCTTGCAGAATATTCTGAAGCACAGTGGTATGTCACTTTGAAATCAGATGATAGATATAGCAATGCTTATCAAACCAATATAATTCAATCTCAGGCTGACATGCAGAGCTTTATATAAAGACAGTAAACACAACATGCTCATGGAATAGGTCAGATACAGCTTTATATGCAAGAAGTATGCTGAAAAAAAAAACAATTCCATGCTTGATCAGAAGCAAGTGACAAGAGAAAGACAAAGAAAGAAGCCAAAAGGGGCAGAATATGTCTGGTGTATTTGAGATGAACGATAAATCAGACTGGTTCTACCAGGCGATTTGGCACAGTAGCATTTTTCTGTGGCATGAACTGAATGATTAGATTCACAAATATGAATAATGACCACAACCTGGAAATATTATTTTTGCAGAGAAGAGAAAAAGCAAACATAGGAGAAAATGAAAGGACAACATCAGGAGCACAGAAGGATCAACTGTTGGAATAAGGATCTGTTGTGTAGCATGGCTAGAAAAGGTCCTAAAACAGAAACATACCCTCTCCTTTTCAGACACTTTCTTCTCCTTTCAGCCTGTGCGTGGAGCACTCTGTGTGGTGGAGTACCCTGTGGCAGCTAGGGTTTGTGCTGAGTATGGTACTCCTCCTCCTGTTGGCGAGGCCAGCAGGATAAGAATCAGGGACTAGGGGCAGAACTACACCATCCACTTCAAGAAGTCAAAGCTCTAAAGCTAGAAACTACATGCAAGAGTGTCCCTGAGAGACAAGTTGAGTGTCTGAATCCTCACCTACTCTCCAGCTCAGCTGGCAAACTTCTGAGAGGGTACACAGTTAGTTATTCATGCTCTGCAAGCATGTTGGCAAAGTGTGTGCTGTACCATGGACAGCATGGCAGGGTAAGCAGACTTTACAGTGCTGCATAATTTAGTTCAAGGATTATGTACAACATATATTTAAAAAGTGACAGATACAGCACTGAACCTTGAGAAGTAAGGTTCAGTGCAGTGAAACACATCATCATGAGTATTAACCCACTCCCTCAAAGTAACAGTTAGTCTGCTGCTTATTCCCTAGCCGGTGATATTGAATGTTATGCTAATATCTGGGAGAAATATGATAGCCTATGCCACACTATTATATCGAGGTGATTGTTTTGTTAATATAATGGGATGTTATTCCTCAGCAAGACAATCAGAACCAAGATATACTTATAAATATAGGGACGATTCCCAGGGCAAAATTCCCAATGGAAATTCAATACGTACTCTTTAAGATGAGCGGTGAGCTATAAGTGAGGGTACTTTTAACAAGATCGTTCATTGCAGTGTGGAAGAATGCCTCAAATTTGAAGACATACAAGTAAACCTGGGGTTAGATTTTGAAAGCAATCTTTGCTCAGTCCTGCTATCATTTGGAAATGTATACATTTATTTTTCTATATATTATTTAAAAAAAAGAAAGTGTCATCTGTGGCATTTGGGGATTAAGAAAAGATATGTAATGGATGTCCTGAAAAATGACATGGACTAGCAATTTGTTAAATAGATACAGATAGCTGCCAAGTTTGGAAAATTTGGAGCCTCTGGCAGAATATTCACAAAAATGAGATAACAAATACAACTCTGTATTCTCTAAACTTCTACCTTGAATACAAATTCATGACAATTACTGCAGTATCCTATTTATTAATAACTGACAATTAAATCCATTGTTTCAAGACGTGAAGCTGCCTTCCTTCAGATTTTGTATATTAGTACACCTATCGTACCCTTGCCCTTCCACTGGGGAAGGGAGGGGAGAGGAGAGATAGTTAGAATTATTTACTAATAATTAGTAGTGTAATAATAGAAATATTTCTGCACATAGGCCTTAAAATGTTCTATTGTGCATGGAAAACAGTCATTACTTCAATTATACAGAAAAGGAAACTGATAAAACCCCTAAGTTAAGTAAGTGGTTAAAATTAAGTCCCTATAGTAAGAGTGTATAAAAGAGCATAAACAAGATTTTTTATGCCTTGAGAAAGAGCATTGCTAAATGATGACATTATGCATCAATGCAGTGAAAGCTGTGAGTGTGGGAAAGACAAAGACACTGCTAACTCCATCAGGCACTCGTGAAAAAACAAAAAATCTAATATAGAGGAGAATTATCTCCAAAAAGATTAACTTATTTTCCTTTCTGGCTTCATCTCGCAGCTACATAACTGACGATATAAAAGGAGCAACAGCTTCCTAACACTACACTTAGTTTCTGAAAAAGGTTTCACTAGCATGAGGAAAAAATCAATTTATAACACAAAAATGTGTGTTTTTTCCCTTTATTTTCTGTACGTGAAAGGAGGAGTATTTTGCAACATGTCTTGAATTTTTTTTTCTTACTGAAATGACACTATTATATGTCTTTGGGACACAGCCTAATTTTTTATTATGTGTATAAATCTTTGGATTCTAACCATTAGCCAAACTACTGAGTTTGACTACATACACTAACATAGCCCAAACGTTAGATGATAATTCATATTAATATCACCAATAATCAAATAAAGAACAAAGTCTGATTAAGAAGTTGTTGTTTCAGAGGTTCAGTTTGATTCATTTCCTCTCATATCCCTCCTCTGAGGGCAAACTGTAGCTATTGAGTAGTATTTTGAATTAATTTTCTTCCTGAAAGCCCAATCATTTAAGTATATACATGATTCTCTGTTTTATATTGGAGTAAATAAGATGAGAATGGTCATTTTAAGCTTTGGAGGGCTTTATTACTGCCAGTGTCTTCTGCTGGAGTTGCATCTATGGTCTTGAACCATCGTCAGATTTGGTTTTTGTATGGATAATCAAATCTACATGCAAACCTGCATCTTCAAACACCTCTAAATCATTCATTTTCATTATAAAATATCCACACAAACATACATGTAGAATCTATGCACATGTGTATTCTGAACATAGAAAACAATTACAAGGTGCAACGAAACAGGGAAGAATTGGCTTGTTGACCAAAGATTTAACTCATCCTTTGCTCTGTGTAATATAATAAGTACCCCAGGCCACACAATGAGAGCGACTGTATCTGCTTAGACACATAACACTTGTTATTTACTGGATAGTTTGAGCTAGAAGTTCTCTGCTGGTGCTGGTATTCATATGATCTCTCTACTGATCCTGAGCAGAAGGAAGGAAGGGAGGGTTACAGACATGGTTATTTAAATGTCTGAAGAAGCCTATAAAATTTTGCCCTTTTGGACAGCCAGTGAATTATTACAGAGTTTGTTTGAAGTCCACGACTGTTTTCACCACTGAAGTGGGTGTATTTTAATTGTTTCACAGAACACAGACTCTTAGGTGAAATGCTACCAAATAAGGAAAATATTCAACAAAGACAGCACATCTGAATTCATTAAAACCGATTTCAAAGAGTCATTGCTTATGAGAGTCCTGAAATAGACTTCCTGTCAGATTTCATTTCCCATTGTCATGTATGATAAGAAACCAATAAAATGAGAACTTTTCCTCAAAGTTATAATGACACTTTCACAGTCTGCCATTTGGTGTTGCCTCCAAAAACCAAGGACACATTTTATGATTTTCAGGTTACTGAATTTTTTGTTTGTAATCTACAGAAGTTCACTTAATCTCCAAATACAAGGAATTTAATTGCATTGGTCTTTTTATTTATTATTTCTTTTAAAAATCAGAACTTCTACATGTGTAAAATGCTACACCTCATATCAGTGCATGAAAAAATAACCAACAAAGCATAGTTATTATGAATGATGCACAAATGAATCTTGTAAAGCAGCCATTATGAAGCATATGATATTGCTCTCAGAAGGGGGTCCAACTGTCATTGATTTCTTCAGTTATCTTTGTTGGCCATGGCATTAAACCATTTACAAACTCAACTTTTCGGTTGTCAGGTTCCTTTCAAATGTGTGGGTAAACAGCAACAGAAAGGACAGCAAACAATAATGAAGTGTAAGCCAGATTTACCTAGTACAGATCCATGATGATAAACAAATACACAGTGGCCTGCCACTTCAAGGCCAGAAGGAGCTGTTTGTATAACATTTAACAAAATTGAAAGCACTGTTGGCTTGTTCCCCTAAACAATCCAAACTTTTCAGGTTTACACTGGGGACATACTAGAGTCAGTGCAGAACAGTGATTACAGCTTGTTTTGCATCCTCGAAACCATCTCCTGTAACTGAGGGAGGGGAAGGAAGGCAAGTGGGAGCCATAGGCTCTGAGCTAGGATCACGTATTCCTCATTAAGAATCTATTGTGCTCAGAGAGATGGCCCATAATAGCATCAGTACATTTGGTTACAGTTTACTGGGGAGACTACTCATACTGACATTAAAACAGTTTACCCAGTATGGGAAGAGAGGTAACACTGAGTACATTGGATCAGGCTAGTCTTGGGGCTCTTTTAGATGAGTGAGTTTGTGCCGGACAGCATAAGACTTAAATAAAGTGTATGTTAAGCTTCATTTCGCCATCATCTCCTCCTTATTCCCCCCCAAATTTGTGAAGAATTTACCAAATGTCTTTAATGTCTTCTGGACTTGCAACCACTTCACTAGAGCACTGGCTACGCCTTCACCACCAAAAAGAAAAGGATTTTTATAATGAAATAAGACACATAACCCTAGTCCTTTTGTGAAAGAGAGAGTCCTTTGCTGAAAGAGGCTCTTACAGCTTCACCACAGGCAACTACAGCTGTAAGACTGCTTGATTGTCATGGAAAAGTGAACTGTAATTATTTCTGAGATTTGTAATGCTCTGTTAAAACAAAGAAACTAACAGCATATCACTTTTGCTTCACCAAAGAGAAGGTCTTTCTAGACCATGATTTTATTAGGCAGAAGGCAGCAAGCCTGCAGTGAAGCCTGTCTGCATTGGCCTGAGACCAGGGAGCTCGGTGTTACTAACGCCTTGGAGGAAGGTGGCTCTGAGAGGATAGAAGTAGCTGGGATCCTCTGCTCTCCCTGTCTGGTCTACCGTGCCATGATGCTAGAGCTGTTAGGACCAGGTTTGCAGCTGATCAATTTACTGCACTTACCACTTGCACTCGGCTTTTCTGTAGGACATCAAAATTGCACAGTGAAGATGCAAGGAGTTTCTTGGAAGTCTTATTTCTGTCTGAGTATTTTATGTGCTTGTACACATACATGCGTTTTTCTGATCTGCCTTCACACACCGTTTCCATTCCACCAGCATGTGCTATGCATACTTACTGAAATGCATTTATTTTACTGCAGATAGAGAAGTATGCTTCTAGAAGTGGAAAAGGATCTTGAGAATTCAGACAGTACTTGCATTAATACCAACAGCAACTCTCCATTCTTAAAGCATATTGTTTGTAGTTTTTAGAGGATTAATTTTAAAGTGGATTCTTTCCCATTCTTTTAAGAACTGTTCATGGTTAATGGGCAGACTGTTACACAATGGAGCTAGTTCTCCACTTCCAGAACACATGCGTAGCCAGAGAGAGAAACAGAGAGATTTCCACTGCTTATAAAGCTCTTCTTTACCTACTGGCTATCTAATAGATTAGAAAAAAAAAGTGGAAGGCTTAGAAAGGATGATTTATAGGAGAGATAACTACCTTCTACTTCTATTGTATCTCTAGTGGGGCCTGTCTCTGCAGGTAATAAAATCAAACAGTAACATATGCACATAGATTTCCTCCACACATATGACCGTTACTGTATTTCAGGTGTTTAAATGAGCCTTTTCCCCCCTAGCACTTTTTAGGATGCTCAGTAAAGACAAGAGAGGCCACCTGCTGCATGCATCTGCTCCACAGTCCCCCCCACAGAGACCCTGAACTCTTCAGGCAAAAACCACTTTACACTTAATGGGTCACTGGGGCTTGGCCTCTGAATCTGCTGCTGCAGGGCCTCTGCATCTCTCTCTAAATGTGTTTGACTGCACAAAAATCCTTGACACCAGACCCCATCATCAGAAGATAGTGTCTTCCTGTTCTGGGTGGTGAAATCACTCCAGACGTCAAGGATGGCTAGTGCATGGCACTTGCAGTTGTCTTCTGGTAGAATAAACACTTGAAGGTATGTAGAGCTGTGCTTGAGGAGAGGTAGCTTGAGGAGGTCGAACCCTACAGCTTGTTCTGGGGGGCCATTAAGTGGTATTATACAACTCTGCATCTCCTTAGGCACAGATACAGAGAGGTTTGAAATAAAGTGACCTTTAATTCTGTGCAAAGTCAGTAGGCAAAGCAAAGGTGGAGGAAGGGAAAAGCAGGGAAAGGTAAGTAGATCTACTGATTTGTGGTTTTAGTTACAAGGTAAACGGCACGTGGGTAGTGTCTTTTTCATAGAATCCTGTCTGCTTTATTTAATGCTCCTTTTCTGCTTGTAAAGGTAGAAAAAAAAAAACCACGTGGAAATAGTGTGAATGAAATAGCTGATTACTTTGTAAGGTGCAAGGCAGATACTCCAGAAAAACTCAGAGATTTTGTGACACGCTGAAAGGTAGGTCATTGCAAGCTGAAAGTGAATGTCAGCCAGATCCAGGTAAAATGAAACTCAACTGGAGTTTAAGTTGAAATGAAGTGAGAATGCCATCAAGGTTTCCCTAACACTGCCAGTAAAATACTCATTAAAAAGAATCACACACTAGTACAGAGAGAAGCAATCCATTATTTAGTGGTTCCAGGAAATGCTCTTGTTTTTCATGTATTTCAACCAGCTGAATCTTCTGTGGGACCCTGTTCAACTGGACTCGGTGCAAAGCTAAAAAGCATCAGTTGTTCTCAAGCTTTGTATCCCATATATTCAGGATCTTTTCTTTGGGATATTATAGGACCTTGTGTAAAGCTCTAGCTGGGGTTTAAATATATTTATAAGCAGAACATAATACCAAACCTGTCCTCTTACAAAAATGAAAACTCACTGAAGTTTGCAATAGACTCTGAGAAACATTCTTCTTCATCTGGAAAGAAACGAGCTTGGCAGTGTGTGTAGCTCTGAATAGTAATCTACATGTAAATCAGCAGCAGCTTCATGACCTGAAAAGCCTTCTGTGTGTCAGTAATACTGTATTATCTGAAGAGGACCGTCTTCAGCCAAAAGATGGGGGAGAAAAAAAGTATTGATACAACTGTATTGTGCATACAATTGTAGTTATATTTTTGGCAGTACAAGTGCTCACTGGAAAATGAGAGTCAACTTCAAGAGGATGTGGCTCAGATCTACAGCCAGCACAACATGTCATTAGGGCTGCTCTCTCTCACCCTGTATGTTCTCAAGTAATGATTTAAAACAGAATGTTGTGATTTAAAATAAAATCTTCTCACCTCCCACAAGAATACACTCTTCTGTTCCCTTGTGTAAAGGTTGTTACTATTGAAGTATTCGTTCTTTTTTACAGCACATGCTCCACAATTTGTTGCTTTACTCTAATTTTGTCTATTTATCAAAAAACAGCCAGGTTTTTGGGTTTTGGTGGGGCTTGGGGTAGGTTTTTTGTATGTTTTAAAAGAGAGAGGAGAAGTTTTGCTTTGACATTTATGAGCTTGACTGAACAGTACACTGTTAGTTGCTTCCAGTGTATGTACTGCATTATCAAAAAGGTACAATTTACCTGTTGATAGAAAAAAGTAATTTTCCATTTTTCAGTAGGGAGTATTTTTATGAAGTTGTTTGTTGTTTTTTTTTTTTTCACATTGCAGCTCTGCAGTTAAGAATCCTTTTACTGTGGAATAGCATTGACACATTCTTGTTGCTCACCACAGGGGATATTCATAACTGTCTGCTTCAGGCATATAAATTAGGCATCTTTAGTTTCTCTGAATTGCCTTCCTGGTTGTGTTGACCTCATTTCACAACTACAAAAGGGAGCTTTGGATTTTACCTTTGGTCTTTTGTCTGGAACTTACCTTAAATGTCCAGTGAAAACGGTTTCAGTGTCTGTTCCTCCCAAGTGAGTTAATTAACATCTCTTGCTACTGAACGGTGTTCATCCTCAGTGCAGTTACACACTGTTCAAGCAGTGACCTATTAGCTACTCATTTCTTTGGGGTCTTCATACAATCATTACACCACCCCTTACAGTCATTGCTTTCAGTGGTTTAAGGGCATCATATGTTCCCACTGCTGAGTTTGGACTCCAACAGCTGGTGCATGTCACCATGTCACCAGGACAGAGTAGAACAGGAGAGGGCAGATATGAAGAGTCAGAAATGTTACTACCTGGGACCATTTAATAAACAATTTATGCTTTTGCTTATGTAATTATTTTAAAAGTCTGAAATTTATTTTAAATTTCTCCTTACTTCTCAAGGTAGGAGAAGGCTTGCTCATAGTACCATAGAATCATTGTTCAGGTCTGTCTATATTCTTAAATGGTTAAAAAAATAAGTGATCACACTAAAGTCAGAGTGTTTTGGGCAGGCACAAAAAGATTCCTTCATTTTTAAATTATGGTTCACTCTTTCAGCTTGTGCTCAAACCAACACTTTTTCTGAATTCATCTAATTCTGTAATAAGTATTGTGCCTGTGCTTTTTTCCTCTAACTAGTGCCTACACTGGGCCATCTTGAGAAGCATCTGAGCTTCTGTGCATCCTGTGGATCCAGGCAACTGCTTCTGCATACAAGTTCACGGCTGGCAGACACAGCTTCGAATAAGGAGATGTGAAGTTGACAAGCGTGGGGAAGCAGCATGGTTGTCATCCTGAGAAGAGACAGAGCATGTCTGCTGCTCTATTCTTCCCTCTTCTTTTGCTCTGCTTTGTAGTTCAGTGTGCTAGGTGGTGGCTTGTGACCCAAATTCTCCTCTACATTTTCATATCACGGATTGGATGTGCTAAAGTTGCACAGTTCTTCCTCCTTAGTATTAATGAGTCTGAATATATTTATATACATATCAAGCTAGACTGAAAGAAACCAAATTCTTCTAATCTTTCCTCATAGAAAAGGAGATCTGTTCCCTTACTTATTCCAAGATATGAAAACTGCAAGTCCCTTATAGGTGAGATTTCTTTTTTATGACCTATAATGAAAATTCCCAGATAACAAATATTTCCTAGAATATCTGAAAGGGTATTGCATATCCAATTACATACTTAAAATGCTCTGAAAGTCAGCATTTGTTTAAATCAAGGAATATTCCATACCTCTCACACAAAGATTAAAAAAAATGCCACTTTCTGGAAGACAAGGGTGTTAACTCTCTGTAAACATCATCCAATGAGATCAGATTGGAAACCAGTTTCTAAGTTACTGATAAACCGCTCTGATTTTTAACTTCATAATAGGTGAATAATAAAGATGTCATTTCAATATGTCTGAGAACTTCCACCATATTGCTTGTATATGAGAAACATTCAGTCACACAGGAGCTGAAACTATGTACATCTGATTATGAATAATTTCTAAAAATCTGACTTAACTTATTATTGTTGTGACTAAGATGTGACCTAATCACTGGAAAAAACAGGGTAAATGCAGCCATTATAAATGTTCTCAGTGCTGAGAATTAGACAGAACTGGTTAGTTTGAATCATTGAGCTAATTACGAGAGGCTTCTGAGTTCCTTAATGTTTATAAAATCTTACAAATAAATCTTGTCTCCTTAGAAAACACATTTTTGATATTAAGCCTTCCAGTTCATTAAGCACTGAATGGCCCGGTAATATAGGGTATTGTAAGAGAAATTTTTAAAGGGAAGAACTTCAAAGAGAAATTATGCTACAGCTGAGATATCTGCTCCCTTATTATGCAGTTGTCACCAGGAGGAAATAACTGAAAGGTAGATTTTCCTTCATAATTTTACATTTAAGAGTTCGAGGTCACCAAATGCAGCTTGAGATGGCCAGTGACAGCTGTAAGTACTTTACAACTGAACTAATTTTAGAATATTTCAGGGCAAATCAGATTTATATTACAGTTCTGTACTTCTTAAGGCAAAATCAGAGTCCTACCTTTCTCTTTTCTAGACACATATACCTATACAAAGAGAAAGAGGGAGAGAGAGAGATTGTATATGTATATATGTAGACATAATTATGCATATATTCCTGGTGACATGTATTTTAAATATACATGTATATATATGTATAGAGATACATATTCAGACAGAAAAAGGAAGGCGAGAAAGATTCTATTCTGGTGTTTGTAAGTCAATACAAGTATTTTAACAGAATGTATTACCTCTCATTAAAAGTTGGCTACAATAAAGGAATGTTTTTTAAAGGTGGGTGGAAGATTAGAGGAAAAAAAATCCCTAACCTTCTCTATCGTCTTTCTTTAGCAGAGGCAGCATATTCTTAGGGATACAAGCTGGGGGTGGTGCAGATCTATTGACATCTACAATTGCTGCCCTTAGGGTTGCAAACTTAATTCCTACATGCCTTTGCAGAAGAATCCAGTACAGAATGTTATCACCATCACCAGAGAAATGGTACTGTCAACAATGGCCCGAATGATTAGGCACTTATCTTTTGATGTTCAGTTACCTTCTGCTTGTTAACCTTGTCAAGGAGGGGCACGGAGGAGAGCACCAACCAAATGAAACCTGCGGTAATTACTGTAATTCGGAAAGAAATATATTCACTGGAGGCAGGCAGTTCCACCCTCACAATCAACCTTTCTGCAACTCAAGGAAAACACAAACATGGCCTGGCTCAGACAAATTAGGCATGAACAAATGTTACACATTAAATGAGTTAAAGGACCTTGCTGAAAATTGCAAGGGCTGCTTAGGGAAGCAATGAATCCCATTAAGGGAGAAATAGGCTTAAAAGAAAGTGGGCTTTGCAGAGAGACTTGCATATATATTTACCGTACTTGGTTATCTTACCCAAGGCAATTCTGGGCACAATGCTGCAAATGTATCAAGATGATAATAGTATAGTGTTTTTTGGGAGACATTTAGAGAAAAAAAGAGAGATTATCAGCTCGATGCTGCAAAACTACTGCTTCTAGTAGTAATACCTGGCTTGTCTGTAGCTCTTTCCATCAATCTAATGCCAAGGGTCTTACAAAAGGATTTAGGAAGGTATGAAACAGTTAGATCATTCGGAAAGCTAAGAAACATTTAAAGTTAACTTGTAAAGGAAAGTCTTTTTCAAGCAAACACGTGATCTTCAACGGAAGAGACACATTATGTTTTCATTGGCTTTCCCCAATGTGCATTCCTGTTGCACAGTGTGTAAACATCTATAGCAGAAGGAAATGTTCCTGCATTACTATATCCCCTTTAGTTCATCTGTACTGCTAAATGATCCTGTCTGCAAGAAGCATTCTGTTTTAATATGCATTAGCCTGTCCTCCCACTACATTTATGGGAGAACTAGTGGAGATTATTTTACTTTAAACTGTAATGGCAATGGGCTTACTCCATTTCCCTTTTTCCTCAGCTTTTATACAAGGGCAATTCACAAAGAACAATCCTATGTTAGTTTTTTTTCATCCTGGTCGAGTCCATCCTGAAAAAAATTAAAAACTAAAAGCAGGAATGGATTAAAACCTGTGGGGGTTCCAGCATTGTTGGAAGGTGGGGTCGGCAGGTGACAGGGCAGAATGCCATATGAATGTGTAAAATATGCATATTTGTAAATATGTTTTGAATACAAAGGTTAAAGAGAGGACAAGCTGAGCTAAGTCACAGAAGCATTATGAAAGGATGGTGGAAATACAGATCATAAGGTGCCATGTTTAGCATAAATCATGAAGCGTGTAATACATAATAAGGGTTATTCATTGAGAGCTTTGCTGCAGCCTGTAACCTCTCTGCAATCAAGACAACAATAAACTCTACAAAGTGGGACCGATTTCCATCAGGGTGAGAGTGTCCCCTCCCTCTCTTCTTTATTTTTAAATGCATGATGATCACATGCTAATTGTGTAGACCTGTTACTGTGAATGACAAATAACCACTTCCAAAAGGACATTAAGGCTAACAGCTCTTTAGGGGTCGATTTTGTTCCCCATCATTAAAATCCCCATTCTGTGCAGAATTAGGAAATAGAGTCTTGCCACAGTAGCTTGTTGTCCAAAGAATAAATAGAGCATGTTGAATTAGGGGTGAGAAAGTGCTGTCCTGAAAGCAATCTGCACTGCATGGACTGAAAAATGTAGTGAGGGAAGTTGCTGCTTGGAGACCTGGAAGGGTTTGGGAAGGAAAGAAGAGGGGTTCAGTGTGGACAGCCCACACACTGCAAGGCCAGCTTTAAGGGTTATTCCACCTCTGAATTTACTCCAGGTCCACGGTTATGTCTGCACACTGGTGCTTGCTCTGTGCAGAGCTTGTTCTGCTGGTACTCTCGGACATCAGGAAGCTGTGTGCTTATGTTACCGCAGTGCCAAGCCTCATTTCATAAGGCAGGCAAGGTGCTCTGCTAGCAGTGCCAGTGACCTGGCAGCTTCAGCAGGAGAAGATTGCATCTGCTCGGGACACTGGTAGAACTTGTCTGTGTCTGCTGAGGAACGACAATTGGCCGTGTCGCCAGCTTAGGTGGTTACACCCTTCTTTGAGCAGTATCTGGCACATCAGAGAAGATGTCTTGAAGCTGGTCAGCATTACACAGGTCCAGTCACTGGTGGACTACCCATTTACCAGGCTCCTTGCTTCTGAGGGATATCTGAGAAATAGAAGAAAGGAAGAAAACTAACGGAGGAAGTAAATACCAAAGTGGAAGAAAAGCTCAGTTAAATGTCCCATCAGAGCTGAAACTTCAGGCCAGCAGGAGACAGTGTTAGCAAACCTCAGCCTACTGAGGGTATCATATTAGCGGATAATAAAGCATGTTAGGAGATACCAAAGCACATTAGGAGATACAGTGCCTCGCTAGCTTTTTTTTAAAAGTCAGGCAGAAGACTATGGGAGACTGAAACATGAATATCATCCCAAGAGAGATGTTTAAATGGCAAGGTTACCAAAAGACAGTGCAAACAGGATATATTCTGTGACTAAAACAAGGCTGAATGACTAGTCTTACAATATATATGGCTGAGAAGGTGCAGTTTATGACAGATCTGCATTAGAATATTAATTTTTTTATTAGGCCATGACAGAGCAATTAGAATTTGCATCAGAGCTAAAGTCACCTAGTCCAGACTGGAGCTTGCAAAAGTTGAAAAATTGTTTGCCATTTGAAAGGGGAAGAGGATTTGAAATATGGCAGGAAAAGGAGCCTTCAACAGGTGGGTGCAGAGTGCTGAGGGACACATTCTGCAGCATATGATGGGAGCCAAGACAGCCCCAATAGAGAGGCTTAAGGAGCAGCAGATTTAATGACATGCAGTTATGGTGCTGGGCATTACTTTTGTGGTTGTGGAAGGAAGAGGAAGAATATACATTTAAAATATTTAATGAGAGCACCTGAATGGAGCAGTCTGAGTTAGGTGCCTGGTCTATGCTAGTTGGATAGACTCCTTGTACAGCTAATAGCTGGAGAGCAAAGTCTGCAAGAGGAATTCACCCCATCCTATGACAGATGATGAATTATGCATTTATTTTTGTTCTAGTTGGTCCTATACTGGCCTTCATCATAAAATGCATCCAAGAAATGAACCAAATGCAACCTGAGTATCAAGCAGAAATCTAGGCTTTTTTTTTTTTTACAGTAGTTTAGGTCCAGCTTTTCAGAGTCAAGGTGCTCAGGTAAGAACAGACATTTCTGGATACTTAAAAAGTGTACTGAAAGTACTCCTTGACCAATATACATGGTTAATTTCCTAATACCATTCATTGGAATTAATGTAATGGAAATATTAATTTCCTGAAGTAATATGTAAACCCGTCAGGGATAAGGCACAAGATTTAGCACAGAAGTGGGAACTAAGAAGGTGACACTACTACTTTATTAATTCTCCAGACTCCTTTTAAATTATCACAAATGAAGTAATTAGTGACCATTCTTCTGTCTTTGCCAGAGTAACTTACGTGTTTAACAGTGTCCTTCTAGGGTTAAATTTCTTGTGAGTTTTTAAATCCCAGGCATTTTTAAACAGAACAACAGGATTCAATTCCACATGTTATTCTAAAGTTTTAAATTGCTGCAGCACAGGTCTAGTGACAACATTGAAATACTTATGTGGCAGTGGATTTGTTACACTATTTAAAATGAAAAGTAGAGCTGTCTAATGAAGTAAAAAAGCAGTCAAAAGTAGACCTTGTCAATCACATAGATTAACAAGGGTAGGAACAGTGCCTTCAAAATGCTGTAAGTAATCAAAAAGACAGGATTCTTTTGAATGTTTTACTGCTCAGGAAAAGCTGTTTTCCTCACAGGAAAAAAATATTTCTTTAAAGATTCTTTCACCCTAGAACAGGAACCAGTACATCTTTTATTCATATTATCTGTAGAGCTTGTCATATTTGCATCTGTATCTTAGGAGCATTCTCTCCTCCACTGAAATAGCCAAAAGTGCTAGCCGGTGTTTTTCAGCTGACATCAGGTCAATAAAACATGGACAATAGGAAATGCATATTTATATAATAAGAGGTAGCAGACCTGACATGTTAGGGTCACCGATCACTGTACCAATTTCGCTTCTGCTTTCATTGCTGCTGGAGGACTGCTTCTTGCATTCACCTGTGTGAAGCCTCTCTAGAGTGAGTGAGTAAAATGTTGTTGCCAGCAGCTTTAACTCTAAAATAGTTCTCTTTGCATCCACTTAGGTTTCAGCAGAGCCAGCCATCAGGGATTCTCCCCTTAACATACACTAATCTTCAGTGTTTCCTCAGTGAGGAAACAGACTCATACATTTACTGTCCATGTTCTCGATGCTCAATAAGAAAGCTGATGGCTGCTTGAGACTGTACTTCTGCTTCTAGCTCCTGAAACCCTGATCCCACAGGAAGGGTGTAAATATTGAACAATAATAATAGGCCACAACTAGAGGAGACTTCCCCAGTTAAATTGCAAATGTGGAGCAGGCACTGGTAGGGAAAGGACGAGTGACTGTTCACCTGATGTAGTACCTTACTTAATTCCGCAGCTCTCTAGCAGAAGTAATGTACTCCATTAAAAACAAACACACAAAAAAAAGCCCCCAAAAGAACAAATTAAGTTGTCTTGCCAAAGATCTCCATGACAGAAAAAATGAGAAGAGAATGGTGGGAATGGAAGTTAGTGGATTTTTAGATGAGAACGGATATTTTTGAGAATAGGAAAAAGACACATTGAAACAGCTGCATGTGCTCAGGTGTAAAATTGAAGAAAGCCATATCTCTGTAAGTAGACACCAACAAATTAACTTAGAAATCAGTAGTTTATATATTTTCCCTGAGACAAAATTCTTTGTTGCACAAGGCTATCAAAAACTCCCTATAAAAGAACAAAAAGCTGGTAGCATATGTGAATCCTGATCTTTTCCAAAATGTTAGACTCCAGGATGAAAGCAAACACAGAAGATCTCTCCTCAGAAGATTTTCTTTTAATTAAAAACTGGATTAGAAAGCAAATCAAACCACAACCTCTAGTTATCTGTACTCATAATGTAGGAAACTTTCCTTGGGCAGGGAAATCTAAAGCGGTGGTAATGACAAGGGAAGAAATATATGCAACATTGCAGTTCCCCTCAACCTTGTTTTGAGAATTTCCGTGAGACCACACGCTTTTCAGAGTAGCAAGGAGCTTGTTTCCTGGAATATTTTAGGGCCTTACATATGCTTTCAAGAGGAAGAAAATTGTTATCTCTGCAAAAAACAAAGTGTTGTAAGTGACCTTATAAACCATAGAGTTTCTTTGTTGTCAAAGAAATCAATAATGTAGCAGTGTGTTTGGCTATCAGAAAACCAGCATTCGTTCCTGTGATCTCTCAATTCTGTAAAATGAGCTGTTGAGACTAAAGTCTCTTGCATGAAGAAATTTAATTGGCTGAGAACATCAATTTTTTTTTTACTTTGGTGACACTTAGAATGCTTTTAAAGTTTTTACAACACAGAACTGTAATCTATAATTGTGTTGTAAAAATAAGCATAATTGTTAAGCAGACTGATCATCTGCCTTCCTGTCGTCAGTGACAAAATCACAGAAATCGAGTTTGAAAATAGGCCTTTTTGACGCTGGTCAAGAGTCTTTGTTCAATGAGGAAGATTTAATAAACCATTGGAAAAAAGAATTGTCCACTTATGTTGGTTTAATTATGATTTTATGTAATTTAATGTTGGATCATGGGATTGTCTAAGTTACTGGTGCTCTTAAGCCTGAATTACTTTCAAAGGTATTTAGACTTTTGGGTGACTTAAGCCCTTTTGAAATCCTTATGCCCATTAATTAATGACATTTGTTGAGTAACAAGAATGTAACCTTGGAAGCATTTTGTCCCCCTAATGTAAACTCACCTTCAGAAGTCAAATAGATGCTGCTTGAAGGATGAAATCTAGGAGGTGGACAAGTAATCTTTGCAATAATCAATCTGTTACTTACAATTGCAGCATAGAACTTTTTTTTTCCCCCTTTAGGTCCCAAAGAGGATTCACAGGGCTGCTGTTTCATGGCAAGAGTTTACAGTATCATCAGTTCCCACATGCAGCTATGTCATATCCAAACAATCACCAAGTTTATCAATATGCAGAGCAAACAGGGAAAGACACAGTATGAATCCCTGTAGCAGCTCTTCAGGAAGGAATAAATAGTCAGAGTAAATATTTGCTAGATTGATCATTTCGTAACTAACTTTAATGATATGAAAATGTCTGTACTAACATCACCCAAATAAAACACAAACGGACTTCTCAGACATTTCTGATGATAATGGCATTTAACAACCCCTGAGTCTAATCAGCAATTAAAAGGTTAACTGTTCCGTGTCATCCTCTTGAGCTATTTATTCATGCATTTTTCAAAGTCAGTTATGATTCATATGAAGGAGACCTGTTGTCCCTGTCTGGTTAAAATTCATGTCAATAAACTTCAAGTTGCTTCATGACCTTGTTTGCTGCTGATCCTATGTCACATCAAAGTTTTGGCAGAAGATCAATGTCAAGTATGTTTTCACCTTGCAAACTGTGACATTTTACCCCTCATCCACACGACTCTTGTCTCCAGTTATCTGCTTCAGTGATAACGATGCACCTGGGTGTGGTGACTGCAGCTGGGTGTAAGGATCCCACCCTGCTAAACTGGATTCAGGAGAAACGCATAACAATGCCATAGCCATGGGCTAGCTTGAACGAGGTGTAGTTCTAGAACTAGGCTAGCTCAGGTGTAAGAGTGATGGGAAAACATAAGTCAATCATATTACCCCCATAAACAGTGGGCAGCCCAAGAGCCCTCTGAGCTCTCCTGCATGGCAGCTGGCTGCACTCCAGGGTCTATCTCCACTTGGGCAGGGATGCCTCTCGAGGATGCTCCCCAGGGTTAAGAGATTCCTTGCTGCAACAGATCCGTGGTAAGTGACACGTAGCGTGCTTAAACTTTGAATCTTTACTAAGGGGGTACTCAAGCTTAATTGTGCACATAATCTTTCCAGATAAAATGTTGTCCTATCTTGTCCTCCGTGTAGTAAATAACCCGGTGTACCTTGTCATTGAATTCCCCTTTCCTTAAAGTTGTGTTTTACTGCTTCAAATGCTGTTTGAACATCTGTTTGTTGAAACTCTGTTTTTTATCAATAAATATATTGTTACTTCCCTCGTGCGAGTGAAGTGCACAACTCCCCTCCCGTGACACAAACCCAGCTGTACTTGCTTCACTGGGGCTCTGATCTGCTGCCTACACCTCCTGATATTTTTAATCATCTTGATAGGTCTTTTCTTTCCTGCAGCTTCTGTATCCTTAAGTATGTTCTACAACCTGTGTATAGGCAGGACTGATATAAGTAATAGAAAT
>VZZY01019821.1:54046-127963 GCA_013400335.1 Eurystomus gularis | reverse complement strand
GCCCCCCGCGCCCTGCTTGCCTGTGCTCTTATTCGTAAAAGGCCTTATGACAACATATGGTTGTGTTTTGCCTTTCCCTCCCCGTCAAGATGATTTTCCAGTTCTATACCGTGTATGTCTAAGGTGTGTCATAGAATCGTAGAATGGTTTGTTTTGGAAGGGACCTTAAAGATCATCTAGTTCCACCCCCCTGCCTGGACACCTCCCACTAGACCAGGTTGCTCAACGCCGCAGCCAGCCTGGTCTTGATCACATCCAGGGATGGGGCATCCACAGCCCCCCTGGGCAACCTGTCTTCATAGTGACAAATTCCTTCCTCATACCTAATCTAAATCTCTCTCAGTTTGAAACCGTTACCCCACCTCCTATCACCACACTCCCTGACGATGAGTCCCTCCCCACCCTTCCTGTAGGATCTCGTTAAGTACTAGAAGGCTACTGTAAGGTCTCCCCAGAGCCTTCTCCAGGCTAAACAACCCCAACTCTCTCAGCCTGTCCTCATGAGAGAGGTGCTTCAGCCCCTGGATCGTCTCATGGCCCTCCTCTCTATCAAATGTAATGTGCATAAAAACGCTTGCCTTCTGAGGGGCATTCTTACTAACCCCTACAGCAGGGCATATGTATGAATTTAGTAGAAAGCAACTTTCTCACAAGGCTAGAGATGCCTGTATGAAGCAGATTTTGATAGATTTCATATATCCCATCGCTGCAGTCCCAGGGGAGTGGTGGTGTGTACATACAGATCTTCCATGGGCTGCATATATAGCTCTTAGACTGAGGACCACGACAGGGCTGCTAGGTAAATGGCAGGATAAATGGGTTTTGTTTCATCCTAGTTTTATTAAAATCTTGCTTGAAAATGGATGAAAATCCAATCTGAAAGTTGTTTCTAGTTTCCTTTTCCCAGACAGGAGAGTGATGTCACTGAACGAATAGATGCAGTGCTTGAGGATATGGTGTAGTGGTTAGAGTGATGCTAGGAGAAGGTTGGACTTGATGACCCTGGAGGTCCTTTCCAACCATAACAATTCTGTGATTCTGTGATTTCTTCTTCCTCAATGATGTTAAGCACACACCTGTTAGTTTCATACCTATAAGATGACTTCTTCCAAACCTTTCAGACTTTGAATTAAGGACTCCTACATTGCAACTGTGGCATAATCCTGTATCTGAGCCATGTCTGGATGGACAGTGCCCTGCTCCCTTTTGCTTGCAGGTGCAGGTGCAGGAGCAGCAGCAGAGTTTTCAACAGTGGCCTGCACAGCATTCTTTCCATGGAGCATGACTGGCCTCACTGGAGCAAGATCCCTAACCTGGAGGAATAAAATCATACCTCTGTGTGAAGTAGGGAAGCTGTGTGAAGTAGGAAAGCTGTGAGGACCTGAAAAGAGTGCTCCTTTCATATATGATTTGCTTTCACTGGCAAAGAGCTTTTCTTCCTCAGTCTTCTTTGGTTGTTTTAAATTCTGTGAGATGTCTTCTACCTTTTTTCCAGACCAGTTTAATCAGTATTCTCTTCACACTGTTGAACTTCAGGGAACATTTAACTACCTAAGTGAATAAAGATGCAGATACATAGATATAGTAACTGTGGCCACAGGTTTTTCCTTTCTCATCATAATATTCTCCAGCTTTTCATTATAAATTCATGTCAGTTCACAACAGCGTGGTGAAGTGGCACATTCTTCAGTTTGTTTCCCATGTGTTTGAGAGGTCACAGATTAGATCCAAGAAAACAAACTAACTCATACTTGTTTCTGGTGTGTTCTGGTTTAAATCTACTCTGTATGCAAAATTGTAATCCATTGTAGCAAACATACGTGTGAGCTGGTATAAATTGCACTGTTTATTTCAGCTTGCATGTGTGTGCTACAACAGGAGTGAACAGGGGCTGTAACAACAATGAACTCAATTGCCCATTTAAGAAAACAAATTCTACTTCTTTAGATGTGGCTTGCAGACTTACTTTTACAGCTTCTTTTTAGTACAAGTGATAACAAATCTTCACGTGTGCTGCTTGCCGTGTACATTTCTAGCAGATGTGATTGCGCTAACCAGGTGCCCCTTGCAGTGCTTATGCACAGTGGGGTAGCTGGGCAGCCTAAGGAGCAGTGGACACCACAGCATCAGATGCTGCTGCTGAGAAGCCTGTAGTTGCTTCCCAAAGTTACATTCCTGTGTGCACAAAACTGCTAAAATACTGACCGAAAATGATATTCCAGTCATGGACTGTATATATATTTATCTGCTGTCCTAATTGTTTGGATCCACAGACATGTCATTAAACTAACCCTTTCTGCCACCAAAGCAATCTTAGTATCTGATTATATCTCATCCACACTCCTCCCCGCCCTTCCCCTCAGCACTGGCCCTCACAGGACAATGTCCAGATTTTGAGTAGAAGCACAACACAGCACAAGCTGGTGCTCCAAGAAGTGATTCTTTGCTATCTGTTAGGTTATTTAGTCAAAAGTGTCAGGCTGAGCAACAGGTGCAAATTTCTGTAAAAATCGAACCAAGCAGACTGTAAAAATCTAGAAGCAGGTTTCCCTAGAACTGATGTAACTGGAAGGTTTCACAATGTCTCATCCGTCTTTGCTGCGGGTGTCAGTGTAGGACCACGATGCATGCCTAGATATTTTTGCTGTCTTCTGTGGTGAGCCTGAAGCTGAATCACAAGCTATGTCTCAGATTTCTGTAAGCATCTGTGAATCATTTGAGCACATTAAGTTATGTGGGATCTGATCTGTCATTTCTGCTCCTCTGAGTAGAATTAACTCACTGAATTTCAGTGAAAGTTTCACCACTTCCTCTTGGTGCACAAAACTTATCTCTGCATCCAGATGTGAGCATTCTGAGTTGACGTCTACTGCCCTGAAGAGGACAGTGTAGATTTCGGTCCTGCAACAGCAGAGGTGGTTGATGAACCATCTTCTGCAGCACCTGTGGTGTAGAAGACTTGGAAAATATTGTTCAACAATATGGGCTTTCTTTATAAACATTCTTTAATAAATACTTCTCTTTTTTTCTTCTAATGACAGGTCAAATGCCAAGACTTTCTAAGGTCAATCTTTTTACTTTGTTGAGTCTCTGGATGGAGCTCTTTCCCTCAGCTGAGCAACAGAAAAAATCACAGGTAAAATGTGTACATGTACCATTAATTGGTCTTTCTGAACAGATGCTGATAGCTCCTGCAGTGAATTGAACCTAACGGCTCTTTACATGACAGATAGTCCAGAAGGGGGAAAAAAAAGGCTGATAAACCTCTTTCAGATATTTCTTAGAAGTAGAAAAAAATCCACTAGTGGGAGAAAAATAGCAAAGTAAATAAATAAATAGATAATTAATAATAAATAAATAGCATGCTATTTCTGAAAAGCTTCTGAAAAGCAAGGTATACCCTGGACAGGTGAAACAAACAGTAAAACCTGCTGGTGGGTATTCTGAAGAGCATAACAAAGGAGGCGTGGTGTATGCCGTGTACTTCTTATATACTAATTATAACTTTCGAATCAGTGTGGTTGATGGTGTAGAGATATTCTTTAAAATGTTGATATTCTTGATTGTAGAAAAGGTCTCGTACAGTGGAGATGCACAGAACTGCTTAACATTTGCTGATCAAGAACTACCTTAGTGACAATGAAAAGAAACCATTCGTGAGAATAGGTCTTCTAAGTAGCTGCCAGTTACAGCTCAAAGTAGAGGGGCCTTTTCAGAGTGTCCAGCAACAGGGTGTTTCCTTTGGGGATCAGAGTTCTTACTGTGCTCTTTAAATGATTACTGCTTTGTGTAGAGCGTACTCATGTGCTAAGATCGATAGCATAGGTGCCAACCAGGACAAGAAAAGGTAGGAAAATAATGTGAGTGACAATTAGGCCTGATTTCTAGAGCTTGGTATGTCCCAGACTAGATCTGAAAGAGAGATAGATGAGCGGCACCATACAGACTTCAGAGGCAGTTTCAAATTTAGGAATTCAGTTAGGAATGGCACTTGGGTTATAAGTAGGGCTTTAGTGCAGCCTTGTTTCTGTAACCACAAAAAAGTTTAATAATTTACAGATCTAAGGCAACAGTGTTCTGGTAGCAGCTGGATTGCATAACAAGATCTGTTTCACCAGCTTCATCAAGCTAGCCTGTATCCAGTTTCCTTACAATACATGGGACTCCAGACATAAGAGCTCTTGTCGAGGGTATGTAGACTTTTTCCACGGGAGGTTCTTTAGAACCAGGATTCATTTCTTTAAATGAAAAGACAGAAATAAAGCTGGAGAAGCTATTGGCTCCCGGATGACCAAGCTTAAGACAGAAATTAAATTCATGAGCAATTCCAGATGCTGGATGATTCAGAGAGGTTTGCAGCTGTAATTGACAGAATTTGCCATGGTGCTCCTGGGTTTTGTTATGGGCAAAACAATGACTAGAAGAATCAGGAGTTTGTGACAAGTCCCTGTTGGAAGTTTGACAGGGGCACAGCACTCTGATATTAACAGGTACATGTAGAAACCACTAGCAACAAAAAAATACTGCTTACGGGAAGTGTAGCAGAGGTTGATGATTCGTATCACAATTTATACTGAAGAGCTATATGCTCTGATCGTGGATGATTACTGTTACCCAAGGAAGAGCTGTAACAGCTCCATGAACTTGATGTTGAAAAAAAGTAAAATAATAATAGTAATGTGTTTTTCTGTAGGTAAAGAAGAGTGGTCTAGTTGTGGTGAAAAACATGAAGATTATTGGTCTTCATTGCTCCAGTGCAGATCTGCACGCTGGCCAGATTGCGCTCATCAAACACGGATCAAGACTTAAAACCTGTGATCTTTATTTTTCCAGAAAACCATGTTCAACTTGTTTAAAAATGATTGTAAATGGTAAGCAATGACTGTAGTAGAGTAGGAGTAAATGTTACGCTTGTGATTGGTGGTATCAGAAAGCCTTTTTTCTCTTTAGACTGTCCCAGTTGTGAATGCCAATCCCTAACTGCACTGATATTTTCCACAAGGCTGCAAACACTATTGGATGTGCATTTCCTGGAGCTAATGATCAAGAAGCTTGGGTTTGCTGCTGAGACCCCGTTTCTCTGTGCAGCTATTATTACTGGAGGTGGTTGTCCCTTGGTTGGGATGCGCCGCTGGGATTCTGACATGCCTGTTGCACTCTGCAACCCTAAGCCTGATGGCTAGGCCCAGATTGCTACATTTTTCCTTGCCCTTCCATTGCTTATCAGCGGCACCAGACGGGATGTTTTTAATGCAGAAATCACAGGGAGTACTTTAGGGTTTCCTTTTCAGGAAGGAAGTCAGATGATTCTCTTCCTGAAGTGGGATCTGTGGGTACAGCCTTTCTTCAAGTATTGGTTTTTAATCTTAGCAGCAACTTCTATTAGTGCTTTTGTGTGTGTGTGTAGTATTAATGTATCTCTTGTAGGTAAGATGCAAAATTAGGCTACCACAAAGATCTTGGAACTTAGGAAACTCCCAGTTTTTGTCTATAGTCTGATTATCAAGTCTGATAAGCTCTTGATACTTGTATCTGCTAGCATTTTTAGTGTCCAGACACCCCTTAAGCAGCACTCAAGGCCTTAAAAGGAGTAAAACCAGGGTTAAGCAATAGTGTGTTAAATGTGAGGTGTATCTTCCACTGTACTTGCATAGTTCCTTTTGCTGCATTATCTTCTCTTCCAGCTGGGGTGAACAGGATTTCTTACTGGCCTGCAGATCCTGAAATCAGCTTGCAGAATGAGGTATCCAATCCCATGACTACTGATGATGCAAAGCTAGATGCCAAAGCAGTAGAAAGACTGAAGTCAAATAGTCGTGCTCGTGTGTGTGTGTTGCTTCAGCCCTTGGTGTGCTATATGATGCAATTTGTTGAAGAGACTTCCACCAAGTTTGATTTTATTCAAAAAATAGCAAAATCTCAGCCTGACTCGAATACTGACTTTTATACTGCATGTAGACAAGAGAGAATAAAAGAGTATGAAAGTATATTCCTAATTTCAAATGAGGAAACGCACAAGCAAATATTGATGACAATAGGACTGGAGAACCTCTGTGAAAATCCGTACTTCAGCAACCTTAGACAAAATATGAAAGATCTCGTCTTGGTCTTGGCGACGGTGGCCGCCAGTGTCCCTGTGTTTGGATGCTTTGGATTTTACAACAGTGAATCGTGGCGAACCAATGAAACAGACCATCAGGGTTTGCCCCAGGAGATCGCAAGGCACTGTATGATTCAAGCCAGGCTACTCGCGTACCGGACAGGTGAGTCGTTGCAGCAGTGGAGAAAGAACGAGCCTCATGAGTAGAGCAAGTTCTTGATTTCAGTCTTACTTCTTCCAAGTACTTCCTTGAGCATGCTGTTGACTTCCTTTCCTACATCTATGAAAGAGGAGCACCAGTAGTAGAAACTCCACGGGGGTACATAGTCCTGTGTGGGAAAGCCCTGAGCTTTCCAAGAGAAAAGCTCTATAGATGCTCTATGTAAAGCTCTATAAATGCTCTGTATAAGGCTCTATATGTCTTTCACATACAGTGCTCTGACAACATGTCCAACACCTATCTGAAAATAGAATTCAATGACATTTAAATTCTTCAAGCTGCTCTGAGGCTCTTTTTTACAGAGGTTTCACGGCATGTTTCTGTTATCAAATAAGTGCCACTATTTTAAGCATATTATGTACATTTCTTCAGAAAAGAGCAGTGGAATATTCTTCTGGTAGGGCATTAAGTACAGTTAGATTATGTTTCCTAGTTCCAATCTTATTAGTGAGGGTGATTATCTGACGGGGGTTTTCTTTACAAAGATGCTGGAGTTTTGATGTATAGGCTTTCAGGGTAGAAGGGTAGTTATTGGCTATCTTTTGATACAGATGACCTCTCTTAGCTACTTTATTCTGCCTGGGTAGCAATGCACTAAACTGGTAAGTTCTTCCAGAGAGCAGAATATGAAGACTTAAAAACTTGGTGCTACTTGTTAGTGACATTGTTTTCATCTAGATAGGATGGTTGCTTTTTTAAAGCCCTTGTAAACAAATATATATTACATATTGAAAGCTCAAATCTCATTCCCCAACACGCACGCACAAAACCAACTTATCAAGTCAG
The DNA here is from genome assembly GCA_013400335.1 of Eurystomus gularis. NCBI lineage: Eukaryota > Metazoa > Chordata > Aves > Coraciiformes > Coraciidae > Eurystomus > Eurystomus gularis. The sequence continues at coordinate 120,857 of VZZY01019821.1, read as the reverse complement.
GTGCTGAATGTGCCTTTTGACTTATTTGACTTTATTGTTTGTAAAGGTGAATCTTAATATTTTTAGAACCTTTTTGTTTGTTTGCTTGCTTTTTCTCTCTTGTTTTGGGTACCCTCCACAAATTTGGTCAGCAAAAGTTGCAGAGGAGATTGGTTTTAGAAGTAATTCAGAAGTTTCTTGGAACCAGTTGTGATTTTTTTTTGCACAACTGCTGTTGTACAGAGCAAAATAGAATGACCAAGCTTGAGTACTCATTTTTGGGGCAGCAAAATTCAGTTTTATCTGTGCTCTTCCACCTGGACTTGGGTCTGTTTTTTGAGCAAACTCTTGTTCTGCTTTAGTCCAGTAATGAAATAAATAACAGTGTGCACTCACACACATATTTAGAGACTCATTTTTGTTATATAGGTGTATACAAGGGGAGAAGGATCTTAGGATGTTTTCTTTGCTGACTTAATATACATCAGTGGCTAATAAATATGCAGAATATAAATATGGTCAGCCCTCATAAAATATACCTTTGTTGGGGAGGACCCTCTTTGAGTGACTGTATATAGTAGTGATACTAAGAATGATGGAAATGGTTAATTTTTATAGAATCATTAAGGTCATAAAAGATGTCTAAGATCAAGTCCAACCGTCAACCCGACACTATCATGAACACTAAACCATGCCCTGAAGGTTTTTTGAACACCTCCAGGGATGGTGGCTCTACCACTTCCCCGGGCAGCCTGTTCCAATGCCTAACCACTCTTTCAGTAAAGAAATTTTTCCTAATACCCGATCTAAACCTCCCCTGGCCAACTTAAGGCCCTATCACTAGTTATTTGGGAGAAGAGACCAACGCCTGCCTCTCTACAGCCTCCCTTCAGGTAGCTGTAGAGAGCAATAAGGTGTTCTCTCAGCCTCCTCTTCTCCAAGCTAAACAATCCCAGTTCCCGCAGGCGCTCCTCATAAGACATGTTTTCCTGACCCCTCGCCAGTTCGTTGCCCTTCTCTGCACTCACTTCAGCACCTCCATGTCTCTCTTATACTGCAGTGCCCAAAACTGATCACAATACTCAAGCTACAGCCTCACCAGCGCCAAGTACAGGGGCACAATCACCTCCCTACTCCTGCTGGTCACACCATTTCTGATACGGGCCATGGTGCTGTTGGCCTTCTTGGCCACCTGGGCACACTGCTGGCTCATGTTCAGCCGGCTGTCCACCAGCACCCCCAGGTCCTTTTCCACCAGGCAGCTCTCCAGCCACACTTCCCCCAGGCTGTAGCATTGCTGGGGGTTGTTGTGACCGAAGTGCAATTGGCCTCAGCCCATCGCTCCAGCCTGTCCAGATCCCTGTGCAGAGCCCTCCTACCCTTGAGCAGATCGACACTCCGCTTAATTTCATGTCATCTGCAAATTTACTGAGGGTGCATTCAATCTCCTTATCCAGGTCCTTGGTAAAGATATTAAACAAGACTAGCCCCAGAACTGAGCCCTGAGGGACCCCGCTTGTGACCGGCTGCCAACTGGATTTGACTCCATTCACCACAACCCTCTGGGCTTGGCCATCCAGCCAGTTTCTAACCCAGCGAAGAGTCCACCTGTCTACACCATGAGCTGCCAGCTTCTCCAGCAGAATGCTGTGGGAAATGGTGTCAAAGGCTTTACTAAAGTCCAGGTAGACAACATCCACAGCCTTTCCCTCATCCACTAGGTGGATCACTTGGTCACAGAAGGAGATCAAGTAGGTCAAGCAGGACCTGCCTTTCATGAACTCATGCTGGCTGGGCCTGATCCCCTGTTTGTCCTGCACATGCCATGTGAATGCACTCAAGATGAACTGTTCCATAGTCTTCCCCAGTACTGAGGTCGGGCCGACAGGTCTGTAGTTTCCCAGATCCTCCTTCTGGCCATTCTTGTAGATGGGCATCAATTGAAACAGTGTCTTCTACAATACTAATCACTGGAAGCCTGAAACATTTTTTTTTTCCTTGATATGCTCTGTTTTAACTGGTCAAGACTCTCATCAATAGCTACTGGGAAAGATTTCCAAGTTCCATAAAAATCTTCCAAGTCACATAATGAAAGCTGAGTTTCAGCGAATCTGTCCACATCAATTCTTGGCACACATTTTCTTATCTGATACAGGCATTGGTTGCTTCTTAGCGCTTGTGAACAAATGTATGTAGCAAAGTCTTAGAATGACTGGCCTTGCAGTTAAAGCACACGCGGCCTCTGCAGTAGACTCCTATGACTTCAAAGCTCTTAATCTTTCCACTTTTCTTTTCTTCTGTCCACAAAGCAACAATGAATGTTATTGCTTGCTCTAGGATGTCTTATGTTAATGTATAGGTAACTCAGAAGTGCTTTATTTGTTATTTACTGCCAAAATGTTATGTATTTTAGAGGATCATAAAACGGGAGTTGGAGCTATTATTTGGGCAGAAGAAAAATCAGTAAGTATTGAGAAAGTTACTTTTTCTTGCATTCACAATTCATACACTCGCATCTGCTTTGAGCTGGTTGTTTTGCTTTAAGTTTACACGTGTGTTTTTCATACACACGTACAGCACTACAGAAAGCTTGCACTCCTCCTTCCTCAGTAATTAAGTTAATGACTCGTTCATTGTTTTGCTCCGAAGATGAGGGGGAAGTATAAATGCGTCTAGTAACTACCACGGCGCCTCTGCCGAGCTTTTCAGTCATTGCTTCCCTGGTCATTGTCAGTCATTCCAGGTGTCCTGGCCACAGGGTTTTGCCACGGCTGCCGATCAGGCGGCGTGTGCCTACACTGCATGGTCCCTCCTTGTGGCTCTTTTTTGGACAGGCCCCAGTGCAATCGTAACCTGACAATCCCTTGAGGATTTCTGTTGCAGCTGAAATGCTGTACTGGCTTCAGCACATTCCTTTTGGGATCAAAGTGATATTTTCTACAAATGTTGTTACTGTGCTTTTTCCCAGTCAAACGTCAAGTTTTTATTTTTTACTTCTGTTGTTATGCATGTTGCTGATCCCAGGAAGCCTCATTCTTCACGCAGCTGCAACGTACTCTTCATTTGTTTTTAGCACTTCAGTCGTCAGCTGCCTGTTGCTGTTTTGTTTCTCGTTCCCATTTCAATCAGGCGTTGCTACTTGGTCAGCCCACTGGTCGCTGGGTCTGTTGAGAGACAAGTGAAACTGTCTCTGGCACATCAGGGACTAACTCCAGCTGGCTTTAATGTTGTAGAAAGGCTCAAGGACTAAATCCTCCAGACTTTTTGTTCCTGCTGTCAGTATTGCTGAAAGGAAAGCCTGGTGCGGTGTGTTGTCTGTGGTGTGGTGATTCGCCAGTGTGGCCCCTATGGAGCTTAATGGTGAAGCTCCACAGAGGCATGAAACGGTCAGCAAGAGTCGAGTTCTCTTCCAGCTGCTGAAACTCGGCATGAACTGATAATGTGAATGTGTACGTTGCACAACACTTGGACTGAGTACTCAGTTTAAATGTCTCCAGATTTGATGCTCTGCTTACTGTTGCAGAGAAGCTGTGATGGAACAGGAGCGATGTATTTTGTAGGCTGTGGTTACAATGCTTTTCCTGCCGGATCTGAATATGCCGATTTTCCACACATGGATGATAAACAAAAGGATCGGGAAATCAGAAAGTTCAGATACATCATACACGCGGAGCAGAATGCCTTGACATTCAGGTAATGGGTTTCTTTTTACCACAGAAAAGGACGAGACAGTTCAGAAACAATCGCATGACAAATGCATGATGTCACTGTGATGAAGTGTGGGTTGCAGTCACTGTCTTGTTTGTGTCTGTGGTGCAGAACTTGGATGTGCATGGACACAGCCAGCTCCTGGGGTTTCTTCAGGCTTCTTAAGTGAACTTGGTTTTTAAAGGATATTCACTCCAGTGCCTGGCAGTACCCTTCAGATACAAGCCACTGCCTCTACGCTGCTAGGACCATGCCGTGACCTGAAATACGGAAGTGTGGCAATTGTTGAGGCTTCCGACAGTGATATGTGTGGCCAGGCAGCATGGGTGTTTTGTTCACAGATAGGAAAACCCAACCAGATGTTGTGTGCTTGTGCACTTGGGTGGGACTAAGTTGTTTCTGGGAGTAGATGATACAACACGTCTTTGCTTGCCCTTGTGAGGTGTCAGGTTTGTCACCATTCAAAACTAGCAAGTGATGAACTTTGAAATCCTGTTCTCTCCTTGTAGGTGTCGAGAAATAAAGCCCGATGAGAGAAGCATGATATTTGTGACAAAATGTCCATGTGACGAATGCGTCCCTTTAATCAAAGGGGCTGGTATCAAGCAGATCTATGCAGGAGATGTTGATGCTGGAAAAAAGAAAGCAGACATATCCTATATGAAGTTTGGTGAACTTGAGGGTGTAAGCAAATTTACAGTAAGTGTCTAAATATACTATATTCTAAATGTACTATATTCTGAGCAGCACCTGGGGGAGGGTGGAGTGAGCAGTCATCTGCAGCCAGCATAGAAGAGTGTTTTCTTCTGCTGTGTAGTCAAGTGAGTGGAACGGAGAGGTTGCTCTGTTGGGACACTGGGGAGACGTGCTGTGCCATATGCCATAGGGTGAGGCCAAGCATAGAATCATAGAATCATAGGATGTTAGAGGTTGGAAGGGACCTCTGGAGATCATCAAGCCCAACCCCTCTGCCAGAGCAGGACGGTAGAATCTAGGTCAGGTTACACAGGAATGCATCCATATGGCATGGCTGTTTTCTGTAATTTCCTTGCAGATTTCCCTCTAACTTGTTGCTGTTGATGTGGTTTCTTCACACTCTGGAGTTCTCTCCAAGCCTCCCTGTCACAGCACGGCAGCTGAGGTGGGAGGTCACTGTGTGATTTTGTAGGCCCTTCCAGCAGCTCCTGAAAGAGCTGCCGTAAGTTTTGAAGGTGGCCAAATGCACCTGCACTCAGGATGCTCACCATAGCAAACTGCAACCCTGTCGGTTTGAGCAGGCTCATTTCTCCTTCTTAAAGGAGTAAATGGCCACGCATCCCTTAATGGCTTTTTATCCCCAAAAGAAGTGTGTGTTGGAAGGGGAGCTCTTCATTTAGTGGTAGTGTTGGGTTGACGGTTGGACTCGATGATCTTAGAGGTCTTTTCCAGCCTTAACGATTCTATGATTTCCTGGCCCACCTCTAGTCATGCCTTACAGTGAAGGACGGTAGCCTAATTTTTATTTCTCTCTTTCTTCTGGCTTCTAGAATAAGTAAACTTTTTCTTCTTCTTTTACCAGTGGCAACTAAATCCACTGCACACTAATGCCCTGGAATTTCATGACCCCACAGCCAGGGAAAGTAAGTATTTTTTCATTAATTCATTTTATGACTGAAGTCAATAAGGGAGATCGTGGTTTAAAACCAGAATCCCTCTGGGTTTGATTAGTCTTTATTAATCTTGATTTAGATTCATTACATTTTGCTATGAAAACTTCTGTGAGCTTTTTGAATAGATGAACTACTGCTAAGTCAAAAACATAAAGCTTGTTTTAACAAGTGCTTGGCACCGGCGCACGTGTTACAAAATGTAGCAATGCTGTTTTCAAGGTCCACAGTGTGCTGTATTGCACATAGATCGTTTCAGACTACTTTATCATGTTTTAAATTTTGTTCTGTAAAGACTTTTATAGTGTGTTCTAATGAAGCCGTGTTATATTGTGTTCTATAAAGACTTTTCATAGCGTTCTCTAAAGACTGCCATGCTTTTTCAAGAGAAATGAGACTCCTCCAAGTCATTTGAATATGTTCTGCAGGACATTTCAGTGCGTCTTTTGTGAAGTAGAATCTATGCCAGTGCTTTTCAATCAGCGTTTGTCTTAGTCTGTATATATGCACATATGTAATGTAAAGGCCACAAAATCCTTGTTGACCTGCATCCCTGTAGCAAGGGAGTTTGTCATCTGAAACCAGAGTTTAGGTGAGTCTTATGCTGAAGCCTTTTTGTGCTACAAAAGGGACCCACAATTGGCACCTACTGTCAGCTACCAATCTTTAAAATGTTTCTCATCCAGCCAGGAAAATAATGTAGAAGCAGCTAAATAATAACTTTTGTGCCTCAAGCATGAAGATATGGAGCGTAAATTACGACAGGGAGCTGGCAGTTACTCCAAGCACTGAGCACCATGCTAGGAGCGTAAAAAAGGTTGAAGGTGGTTTTTGTAGCACATTAATAACCACGTACTACAAGCTAATTCCTAACGTGTGGCGAGCTAGATCAGTGGAGAAGTCTCTTTGTTAGGGATTTCCTTGTGAGTCAGGGGGAAAGGGGAGAGGGAAGGGCTCAGAATAGTGTTTATGGCATTAGTATAAACACTGCAAAATGTTAGGGCTTGTTTGTCCCTCTCTCTGCTAATGGCTTTTAGACCCAGCTGGAGAAAAATTCATCCTGGGGTACTTTGAAAATCTTTAACAGGGCTCGTTTTTCTAACAATGTTTTCTTTGAGGTGGTATGATTTCATTTTCAACACTGAACTGGTTTAAGTTGCTATTTTTAATTTGTGTGTTTCTTTTGCTATGATTTTTGCATGTTCCTCTGCATGGGGAAGAAGACAAGCTCCCCCACCCAGTGTTACTCCAGTGTGCCTGTATGTGCTGAGTATTTAGACTATTCTTACTATTGTATTCATGTTTCACACATTTTATTATTTTTTTCTTTAGATGGGGTCCAGAAAACAAAATCATTAGACGACCAGCAGCACCAAAACAAAAAACTATGTCTTGGTCACTGTTGAATAATGAAGCACTTCTGCAGTCTTGCTCTATACTTTTTATAATGCAGCCTGTTTGCACTTTCAAATAAGGAAGAGTTTTATTTATTGTTTAGAAAGTGATTTTTAGAACAAGTTTATTTATGATGTCTTAAATGTTTTACAGAATTGCCTGAAGGTCTTTTTAATTTACAAGTTCCTGGGGAAAAAGATGCTGCTTGTATTTTCTGTGAAAGTAACTGGGTGGCTAGTCATTGTGAACGTATTTTTTTTTAAGTCCTGGAAGTTTATTGCTGGTAGATCAGAACAGTAATAAGATGGTGTCTTTTTTGCTTGGCGTCTGGACTGAGGGAATGGATTTCCAAGTTCTGGGCTAGCAGAATGCAGAAATAAGACCTAGTTCTTCAGGTACAATTGTCAAGGGAACCTTCTCAGAAATGGTAAATAAACAATCACCAGCAATTATTCCTGTTCCTGAAAGTGGATTTGGCTTCTCTGTCTGCTTGTATAAAGGACACAAAGCCATTGGGATGGCAATCGTTGCTAGATAAGTGATCTGGAGATCAAGCTTGTCCCTCACAGATAACCTCTTCCAAGTACCATAGCGGCAGAGCTGTTTTGTCGTGTGACACTTGCATTGCTGCTCTCTGTGCTTCCTCAAGTGCGGCCCATCTGAATTAACGTAGGCAAAGATTAGCTTGGGTTTTTTGAGCTCCTGGATGCACACCTATAAGAATTTGGCTGTGTGCATCTCACACATACTGTGTGAAGATTGCTCGTGTTTAGGTTTCGTTAGTCTTCACTAACAGACTTCTAGGACTACAGAAGCTAATCAAGTGCCAGATGTCCTGTTGTTTCTTTGGCAGGGTGATCTGTACCAGTGGGATAGCCCAGCTCTTTCCAGGTGCAGTCTCTTGGATAACTGCACGTGGAGCAAGGGTGACATCAAAAGAGCCAGTGAAACTGCAGTCTGATGTTGTTGCTAGTTTTGAGGGGGTGCTGGGTAGATAATGGGTAACCAGAATGGACAGTTTACCCAGCATCTTTGGAGAGGTCACCCTCCTTACCCCCATCTGTTTGCTGCTTTGAATATGACCTCTAGCCGTTTGTTTTAGCAGACATTCCAAGACATTCTCTTCACCCGTCTGCTGCACTCTGAAGTGCAAACACCTTAAACCTTTTTTTCTGCTGCGCCTGGTAGGATATATAATGGCTTTTCCCCAGTGCTTTCATGCGTCTTGTCTTTGCTGCCCTCCTTCAAGTCCTGGACGAGGAATCATGTCTTAAGAGATGATTAAGGTTCTGTTTGTTTCTTTTAGGCTTTGGGAAAGGTCGGAACTAGATAGCAAAGCTGTGATTGGATGGTGTGCAAAACATCCTTAACGTGGCATTAATTAGGTGGAGTCTGTTCTCACCCCGTTTGGCTACTGGTCCTGTACTGGTCCAGGTACAGTTCTTGATGCTTGGAGCTGCAGCAAGGAGCAGAGATTCCCCATGGCTCTTAGTATCACCTGAACTTTAGAACTGGGGAATCCTCTTACCACCATGAAAGTTCTCTCACCGGAGCTGGAGAAGCTGTGGTTTCTCTGCACCTGGTTAGATTGAAGGCTACTCTGGGGCTGCTGGTCAAGTGCCGTATGTGCAGAGTCCGCAGCAGAAAGTTCATCAGGCAGCCAGCTGACCGCGCCGCTGCTGCCTTGCTAAGCGGCGTGCGTACAGCTTCATTTCCCAGGAGCAGGTAGTGAGTGAAGGAGGAGGATCTGACCCTATTCTCAACGAAGGGAAGGATGGTGAAATCCAAGTTTGCATCACACTACAAAAGAGTGCTTTTCCACAGTAGCTCAGGAGGAAATTGCTGAACTGCCACTTCACCGGGTCATGTAATCTAGTGCTGAGGAACCTGGGTCCTGAACTTAGGACCAGCAGATCCAGCTGCAAGAGCTCCATGTCTCACCTGCCGAGATTCAGAGTCCAGGGCCCGGGGATTATGTTACTGGTCTGGTTGCTGTACAAACCTCAGAAAGACAGTTTTCTCCTCTCATCTAGGGTTACATAATTTTGTTGTTTGTAACTTCCACGTGGAGTTGAAGTCAAATGTTGGTGTTTCATAAACAAGGTTATGATGTGTTTTTAAACCGTAAATATTTTACTTTGGCATATTTCCCCCCACACACACACACTTCTTGTAAGCGTCTTATGTTAGAATAATTACTCTTGGCTTTTTGTACAGATTAGAAGAACACTCTCCAGATTAGAATAGAAGTTGCCCTGCCTCACCCACTGAAACCTTGTTTCTGTAATCCATGGGCAACACTCTTGCACTTGAGGTAGAAGCAGGGAAAAAACCAGGCAGGCGTAAGGGCCTCTTCGAGTTTTATACTGATCAGTCAGCTGGTATCAAAATCAGTAAAGAAGTCGGTGTGTTTTTAGGAACAGCTGAAATCAAAAAGTCCATGAAACACGGCCTGGGTACACAGAGAAGTAAATCGAGATACAAGTCAGATATCGCACACATTAAGTAGATCTGACCCTATGAGTGCTGCTGGTAACCTGTGCTTCATGAGGAGTTAAGATTCTACCTTCACTTTTTATCTTTTTTTTAAAGAAGAGGATTTTTCTACCAAACTTTCTGTGAAACTTGGAATTGCTTGTAGGGCTGAAGGCTTAGAAGTCTGGCTTTAGTTCTGTCCTGCTGCATTTCTACAGGTTTCCTCCAGATGCTCACAAATTTCTGCGTATCAGTATAACCCTACGTCTTTAATCCTTGCTGTGATTACAAAGTAGGGTCTTTGTCCTGGCCAGCAGGAACAATGTGAATGGGGTTCACCTCTCAACCCATGGACCCTGTAGGCGCTGCTCTGCGTGTCATCTGCTTGCCAGGGAGAGCCGCGGAAGACCAGACATCTCCTGCAGTGCTTATTTTGCAAATCAGCTCTGGGATGCTTGTCTCTTACGTAAAAAACTACAATGTATTTAAAACTAAGAAATGTAAAGGTTATATATTTTATATATTGTATGAAATTGCCATATGCATTTTGGGTCTTTTATTCATTTCAGAGCAGTCATTTTAATTGCAGGTATTAACTATCAGTGGTAATTTGGACTCTTGACTGGGAATGACAGAAATTCTCTGTTAATTGTCTGCCTTACAGCAAAACATGTTTTCTGCTAATAAATTAATCTGACACTAAGTACTGAAATGTATTTTTAAGTGCTGTGGGTTATTGAGATGCTCACAAGTGCCATCCTCAGCCCTGCAGCCCCGGCTCTTTGCTGAGCTGCGTCACCTCCCTCTGCTCTGCCCGAAGAGTTTGTCTCGACGTGAGACTGTGCCTCCTGCAGCCCAGGAAAAAGGGCTGGGATCCCCTCCCTCAGCCCCGCGAGGAGCATTGATGAGCATCAATTCCCTCTTCCTCAGAGAGTGAGAACTACCTCGGGGAGCATTGTGTGAGCTGTCACCTCCACAGCCTGTTTCTTGGTTGGAAAGGGTAGAAGTGGGCGAAGCTTTGACCATCCAGCAGTACAGCTGGTCCCCTGCTGCCCTGGGTTGCCTGTACGGGTGTACATGGGCGTCTTGATTCATAGTCGCCGCAGAGGGGGATCGCTGCGGTGCTCAGGGCCAAGAGCCACGCTGGCCAGCGGAGTGCGTTAGGGCTAATGGCTGCAGTTCCTTTGCCTGTTGAACTTCATCTGACAGGAATCCACTCAATGCACTCCAAGACTGGCTCGTGTCACGGAGACACACACTAAGCAGGGACAGATGGGAGATGCATTTCAGAAGTGCTCTTGAACGGCCGTGTCCTTGTAGACACACAGTGAGCAGTCAGTGGGACATAGCCAGCCGGGCTGGCAATGGGACAGGCTTCCCAGAGCTACGTTTAATGCTGGGGCTACTCTGAAAAGCTTTGCAGTCCTCTAGATTTTTTCTTTCAGCCATTCTGCCTGCGGACCAGACTTCAATTACCTGTTTGGCTTTACTTTGTTAGATCCAGTAAGCGACATTGCTCAGAGACCAGAAAAGCAAAGGAGGCAGAAGGAGCATGCCAACTTCTAACACAACGGGATCACCATGTCAGTAATGAAGATGGTCACTGTGTAGGGCTGAACATTCTGCACAGAAATGTAATTGCAGAGAACTGTCGTCTCTGCTGATCTTCCCTGGGACCTTTCTGTTTCCCCAGGCCTACACGGCTGTCTGCTAATACACCAGTTTTGTGTGCTGCATACGTACACACAGGCAACATCTAGTCTTAAGCCTCTTCAGATATAGGGCAGAACGTGCTGCTCAGCGTTTTCCAATTTTGTTCCCTCTTGGAAGTGGAAAGAGTCTGCAAGCACAGGACATTTTCCACGGGAACCCACCTCCTAATAATGTGAGTATAGAATCAAAGAATGGTTTGGGTTGGAAGGGACCTCAAAGATCATCTAGTTCCAACCCCCCTGCCATGGCAGGGACACCTCCCACTAAACCAGGTTGCTCACAGCCCCATCCAACCTTGAACACATCCGGTGTTGGGGCATGTACAGCCCCTCTGGGCAACCTGTTCCGGTGACTCACCACCCTCTGAGTGAAAAACTTCTTCCTTACATCTAATTTAAATCTACCTTCTTCCAGTTTAAAGCCGTTACCCCTTATCCTATCACTACAAGCCCTTGTAAAAGTTCCCTCTCCAGCATTCTCGTAGGCCTCTTCAGATACTGGAAGGCCACAATAAGGTCTCCCTGGAGCCTTCTCTTCTCCAGGCTGAACAACCCCAGCTCTCTCAGCCTGTCCTTGTAGGAGAGGTGCCACAGCCATCTGATCATCTTTGTAGCCCTCCTCTGGACCTGCTCCAACACGTCTATGTCCCATCTTGTGCTGGGGGCTCCAGAGCTGGATGCAGTACTCTAGGTGGGGTCTCATGGGAGCAGAGTAGAGGGGGACGATCACGTCTCTTGACCTGCTGGCCACACTTCTTTTGATGCAGCCCGGGACACAGTTGGCTTTCTGGGCCACACTGGCACATTGCTGGCTCATGCTGAGCTTTTCATCAGGTAGCACCTCCAAGTCTTTCTCCTCAGGATTGCTCTCAAGCCACTCATTGCCCAGCCTGTGTTTGTGCTTGGATGCACACTACCTGTGTGCATACACGTGCATGTATCCATCACAAATGTGTGGCCAAGACAGGAGTCACATGTGACATGCCAAATCAGTCCCTTGAAAGTCAGAGTGCTGATGTGCCCCCATGCCACGCTGGTGGGCACAAAGAGCAGCACAAAGTCTTTGGGGCAGGGAGAGGAGAGGCAAAGAGCTGCTGCGCTGAGCCTGGGCCTGGCTCAACAAGCCCGAGCCAGAGGAGCCTCCTCAGTTTGGTTCCCTGGCTCTGATCCGGGGCTGTTTTGCTTTAGCTGCAGCCAAAAAAAGAGCAGCACGCGAAGGGGTGCGCGGCGGCAGCATGGCCGTGGGGAGTGGCTGTTGGCAGGGAAATGGGCCCACTGAGGCTCTCCAGGGAAAGGGACCCCCCAGTCCAGCTCCTGTGGCTCCTCTGTCCCTGGGCGGGTGGGGAGCCCGTGTCTGTACCCACGGCAAGGATGTATTTTGCCATAAATTCCATTCTGTGAAATACTGCAACGGGCACCCAGAGACTCCTGCTGCTGCAGACAGCAAAAGCCGAAGCTGTGCTGGTGCTCATTGTAAGTGCCAGCAGGCTTGAGACAGCTCAAAACTCATAAATAGGAAAGGGGGGAAAAAAATGAGGCTGGCGCAACTGTCATGGAGGTAAAGGGCACTGCTCGCCTCGCAGCAGCACAGGCCTAACCGTGTTTGGGCCAGGAACGGGCAGGCAGCGGAAAGCGCTGAGCACGGCTTTTTCCCTGGGGTGTTTCACAGTGTGACATTTATCTTCTGCACTCCCAGTATCATCTGTGTGTACCTGAAACGTTCCACTTTGCTTTTCAGAGGAGCCAGGCTCTGCCTCAGCGCTGCGTATCTTCCTGAAGCTGCAGGAGCAGTGTGCGTTCCCACCACTGCAGAAGGGACGGGGTCTGGTCCAGCTTTAGCGTAGCCGGTGCTTCTGCAATGTGTTCATCGTTGGCACTAGAGAGGTGTGTGAACAACAACGAAGCCTTTGCAGGCTGCCTGAGTTTTTTGTCCTCCTTCGCCTTCATTGCTCAACTCTCTTTACTTTGGATCTGGTGAGGTCACCTCACGGCTTTGCCAGTAAATTGTCCCCCCAGGGCAGATAAATTTCTAACTTGGAGGAAACATAAGGGGTTGAAGAAGCCTGGGAAAACCATGAAGCATTCCAACAGTAACTTTAGCAAGAGCTTGGCTTTAGGGACATGTCATACAAATGCCGGCATGGACACATCCCCCCATCCCCAAAGTCCTTTCAGAAATACCTGGAAGATGTATGTAAGATCGTATGAATGCCAGTACGTTCACCTGCAGTTAGTCCTTCATTCCCATCGTCGCGCAAGGCAGATTCAGCTAGAGAAAACAAAACCCAGCAGAAGCAGAGGAGCTTAGCAGCACAGCTTCACGTGGTATTTATTAGCAGGAGAGCTGGGTCTCTCGTTGGAATGAACAGATGCCTCTCCTCCCTCTGCAATGCCTGCTGTCCCCTGGGACACGCTGCCAGTAGGCCCGTCCTCGGTGTCGCTTTCCTTTGAGCCTTTGACAGGAAGCATGAGCCGTTGCTGTGAGCCCACAGCAAGAACCTGCTCTAGCCCAGGAGCTAATTGTGGCTCTGCCCTTGACACTCCTTGGGGCTCAAGGCGCGTCCCTCTATGACTATCGTTTTTCCCCCACACCCAGCTTTCAAATGGGAGGGAGGAGGTGCCTTTCTCCACTTCCCCCACGGGAGTTCATGAGACCTGCTCCCTTCAGGCTCCTGCTTGTCCTATGCACACAGAGCCCCGTTGGGCACCTGACTGTCTGCCCGAGCTAATGACGGGACGGTTTGCTCCCCGCTAGCTGCCGGGGCAGGGCTGTGCCTGGGTGTGCCGCCCGCTGAGAGGCTGACCCCGACGGCGTGTCTGCACAAAGCTCTGAACAGATGTGACGGGCTCCATGTTTACCAAGGTATTTTTAAGCTGCTCCAAACCCTCGTCAAACCAGCTGTTCTGCAAGCGAGGCGAAGGGCATTGCCAGCGCTGTGTGCTAGCAGGGGTAACATGGCCGCCAATTTGGAAATAAAGGGCCTCGATTCATAAGAGTTGAGCAAAGCACTTGATGGCCCCAAAGACATGGGCCTGTCTTCTCTGTGCCTTCAGAAGAAATCGCTCCATTTGTTAGCAGATTGATGGCTCTCCCCTGGAGAGCTGCACTAAGGAGTTGGGTGGGGTTTGTTTAACTATGAGGAGCTGGGCTATGGTGAGGTGACAAGGGAAGCTGAGGGAGATCTTATTGCTCTCTACAGCTACCTGAAAGGAGGTTGTAGCCAGATGGAGGTCGGTCTCTTCTCCCAAGGAACAAGTGATAGGACAAGAAGAAATGGCCAGGGGAGGTTGAGGTTGGATGTTACGAAAAATTTCTTCACAGAAAGCGCTGCCAAGCACTGGAACAGGCTGCCCAGGGAAGTGGTGGAGTCACCATCCCTGGAGGGATTTGAAAGACCTGTAGATGTGGCACTTAGGGACATGGTTTAGTGGTGACCTGGCAGTACTGGGTTAATGGTTAGACTTTATGAACTTAATGGGCTCTTCCAACCAAAATGGTTCTATGATTCTATGACTTGGCTGGTGCCTTTGTCATGTCAAAACATGACTTGTGCATGCCTGTCACCTTGGTGGTCAGGAGCTTGTTATGTCCAACTGCTTCTAAAACATGCTGGAGGTGCCTGCAGGCATGGTGTGACAGTTGGAACACACAGGTTACCCATTTGGCCATGGGACAATGAGGCTTCGCTCCCAAATCTGCACTTGAGGGAGTGGATCTGAAGAAAAGCACGCACCATCCCACGGCCCTGTGAGCATCGCTACCAGGGAGCAAAACAGGCACACCAAGGGCAGGAGGAGGTTCAGACAGCGCGGGACACACACTGGGCCATACCTCGTGTGCTGCACGACAGCAGCTCTCTCACAGATGGCCGGGGCAGTGCGATGCTTTCCAGGGGCTAAGGCTCAGTAGCAAAGCCCTTCCAGCTGTTGCCAGCACCCTGTGGTGATGAAAAACAGCCATGGGGCTCTCCTGGCAAATGACGGTGTTCAGTGGCGTGCTGCAAGGCAGACGGCTGTCTCAGAGGCTGTGCTGGGACACCCCCTGTCCCCAGTACACCCAGAGAGGCATGGCTGTTGGGGGTGGGGGGAGCTGCCTCCCCACTGTGGCACGGTTGGGCATGTCCATGGCTTGGCCAGAGCCATGGGCCCAGGCCTGGGCCGAGGCTTTTCCCAGGCTGCCACTCGCTGCGACACAGCCTGAGGTGGAAAAGGTTCTTTTTACTGCGGCTTTGCAAAGCCACCCACAACCGATGCCGTAGGAAAGGCCTTGTTTGTTGGCCTGTTTCTCCTCCTTTCACATTCCTGGAAAGAGGGGCCCAAGCCCAAGGCACAGCTCTGCTGTGGAGCAGGACCATGAGTCAGGAGGTGCTGGGCTCACTGCCTGCCTCTCCCTGGGGCTCCTGGGGGAGCTGGGCCAAGGCACAGCCCTGTGAGAAGCTTGGCTTAGAGCTTAGCCCTGTTCCACATCGCCGGCCCAGCACCAACCATGCTCAGAGCTGGCTTGGACTGCTGCTACCTTGTGGCCTCATGCACTGCAGGCTGAGGGACTGGAGCCTTTGCTGGAGGCGATGCTCCCCTTCAGCATGGGCTGGGGTGGCAGGGACTTCTGCTCCTTCTCTTCCTCAGGCCACAGCAGCTCTCACCAGCTTTTACAGGCTATGAGGTTGGATGTCCCACTAGAGTCTCTGGGACACCTCACACCCAGTCTGAACAGCTTGTGCTGCTCCACTTGATGCGCATGTATAGAATACATGTGCAGTGGGCCTGAGCGAGTAGCTCCAGAGCTCACTGGGCTGGTCGCTCACAGGGAGAGGAGCCCTGGGATTTGCTCTGAACAGGTTGAGCTCTCTAAGGTGCTGGCTGGAAGGGGGAATGTGTCAGTTCCTGAGTTCGGGCCTGCATTTACACTAAAAACTAATATAAACCAGCTGCTCCAGGACCTGGGCTTCAGCTGTGAAGGCCCTTAGGAGCCTGCCTTCATCACCAGGCATCAGTGAGTGCTGGGTGTCTCTGCTCAGACCCCAGGAGCACTGCAGCCCAGCAGAATTTCCAACACCTATCTTCTCTTGACAGGAAAGCAACCGGCCACTTCAGGTCCATCAGTGCAAGAGCTTTGAAATGGACTTGCATTGCTTGGCAGTAAATTCAACAAATCCTTATCGTCCACATAATCCCTCAGTTGCTTCATGCTGTTCTACTGCAGGCAACGTGTACAAGTCCAGTGGAGGACGTTCAAGGCGAACACAACGTGAGCTCCACACAGGTAAAGTGGCAGGTGCCAAAATGGAAGTCCAAAACCAATGGAAGGCCAGGGAAACATATTTTTATGCAAGAGTGCTTAGTCAAGAGGAGGAGAGCTAAGTACAACGCTCTTTCACGTCATAGAGACCAAAGGCCATATTCCCTTTGCCTCATAAGGGCCTTCACCGCCAGGCATAAGACATTCTGCAGAAATGTGCTTCCAGCCAAAATGTTGAAGCGCTTCTACTTCAGACAGAAAAATGAGGCATTTGTTGGCGCAGAGAAAAAGCCTCTCAACTGACCAAACATCGCTGCACCCTTTGGAAAGAGGCCTGGCTCCTCTTAGCCCTACTCCAATTTCATAGAGCAGAGCAAAGCATGCACGAGAGAACAAATGGGATCCAGATCTCCTTTCCCTCGTGCGAGTGCTTTTATCATCAGATTACACAGTCCAAGTCATTCTTTCCTTCTCATCTGATCTTGTCCCCAGAGCATGCAGATTAAGAGGCTCAAGCGGTCTTAAGGCCCATGTTTCTTGAAGGCCAGAGTCCTGCATCCCCCCCTGGGTTCACACCTGCTGGTGTACATGCCATTACGGACAGGGGAGGCTCGTGATGCTTCTAATCAGACTTCTTCTTTGTAGCACAAGCTGCCCAAATCCCGGGACAGAAGCTGAAGGTTCAAACATTCTTGGCACTTTGCTCTATCAAGTAAGGTTTTATGTGCAGGATTGTACATCGCGTGTTGGCCAAGATTCATCCATACGATCCAAATCCCTCTGAATGCTGGGTGGGAATTGGAATGGAGAGGCTGCAGCCCAAGCGTCCTCCAGCTTCTTTCTCTCTCTCTGCACTACAATCTTCTTTCCCATCCTTACTCTGATGACCTGTGTCCTGCCACCACATGGCTCCCCCAGATACTAATTTCAGAGGAGCCATGAATTCTTAGTGGGAGCAATTGCGTAGCAAGGCAGAACCACCACCTTTACTGACTGCACCAAAGGAAATTAGAAGTTCTATCGTTATTTCAAGGTTGCATTAGAAAAGAGCTCATTTTCATTTGACTAGGGATGTGTCCCCACCTGCTGTGAAATATTGTTATGGTGCTTCATTTTATCTTCACCATTTCTTCTGCTTTTTCTTCTTTCAAAACGCTAAGCAATTGGGGTTGTTTAGTCTGAAGAAGAGGATACTCAGGGGCGACCTTATCACTCTCTACAACTACCTGAAAGGAGGTTGTAAGGAGGTGGGTGCTGGTCTCTTCTCACAAGTAACAAGTGATAGGACAAGAGGAAATGGCCTCAAGTTGCACCAGGGGAGGTTTAGGTTGGACATTAGGGAAAAATGTTTCACTGAAAGGATTGTCAGGCAGTGGTTGAATCACCATCCCTGGATGTGTTTAAAAGCCGCGCAGACGTGATGTTTAGGGACATGGTTTGGCAGCGGACTTGGTAAAGTAAGGTTATGGTTGGACTGGATGATCTTAAAGGTCTTTTCCAACCTAAATGATTCTATGATTCTGAGCTTGGGGAAGACTCACTTACTTCGAGCTGTGTTGGCAGTAGCTACTTCAGGACTGGCTTCTTGTATGCCAAGCTGCAAGGACCTATCACACATCATTCTATTGTAAGACCACTCCTTTTTTTCCCCTTTCTCTTCCAGACACACATACACACAGACCCCTTTTTCACAAGCCCTCCTTACCACTTACTCATGTGGTCTGATGACTGCTCGCCCTGGAAAAGGCTGCAGGGATGCGGCCCATCGCTCTGTTCCCTGATGGCTGCCACATCTCAGCCTACACAAACACCGGGGGGGTGGGTGTAACCTCGCTCCTCGTATTACAGCCAGGTTTTGATGTCTTCAAGTGCTCTTCTGTGTCCAGACCACACAGACAAGAGCAGCTCACGGCGCTCACCACCCTCACAGATGTGGTGGGCACGTCTGCATGGGTTACGCTCACATTGTTAAGAGCAGGCATTCTCCAGCAATACACCATTAGACACTTTTTCCAAGTGCGGGCTGGAAGCCCAATGTTCTCATGTGACTCCTGAGGCTGAGGCAATGGACACGTGTCTCTGTGTTAATCCAGCCCTGGAGACCAGCTCCACCCCAGGAGCTCAAAGCACAGCCAAGCGCCCTTTGGTTTCAGGCTCCAAATCCCAGAGGATCAGACTTAAATGACTAGCTCTGAGGACTGCGATTCTGGAGATGGTCCTTTATTGACCTGCAAGCTACCACTGATAGCGAGCTCTACCCACGGGGCTGGGGGTGAAGATCGCAGGCAGGCGAAGCTGGACTGCAGCCTGGCTTGCCAGGCCCCCTGCCAGCCAGGACTGCAGATGTGATGCTTGCAGAGCACGTTAGCTCTGAAGGCAGTGCTCATCTCTCTCTCTCTCCATTGGCTGAAACTGGCCGTCAAAGGACAGGAAGAATTTAGCACTGCGCAGAGTCTGGCTATCCAGAAAGGCAAGAGGCAAAAACAGAGATAGAAATAAAGGGTGATCAGTAATCATGCCTTTAATAGCTTGTAAATATATTTTTTTTTAATTCCAGGCAACCAAGATGTACATTGGCTGTGTATATCTGACATCAGAAAAACCCATGAGTCCACAATTTGTTCTGCTTCATCCCTTTTCTAAAGCACATAAATTAAAGTATCAGTCACCCCAATATACAACAGTTTAGTGAAGGAAAAGGTCTTGTTCTGTTTTTACAATTCAGTGCCACCTTTTTATCTGAAGCGTTAGCTAGAGTAACTGTCTTACAACAAATAGGAAAACTCGGTACTTAGGCTGTCCAGAAAAATTCAAGAAATTTCCACTCCCTGCTCGCAAACTCCACTTCCTAATAAAGCATCAGGGTAACATTTTCATTTCCCTCTAGAAAATGAAAGGCCCCCCAAACTCTTCAAACACACCTGGGAAATACTGTTTGGACCACAGAGTTTTTTACACTTAGAAACATCAATGGTGCAACAATTTCCCCTTCTACAACTTCAACGCAGAACCTGAATTCACATCGGGATAAACAAGGATAGAAAACGCCAGACCACAAGTAGCCTTTGGCACCCGGGGCTGCTAAATGGCCTCCCACGTTGGATTTCGGCATCCCAGAAATGCTGTCAGCTTTGGGAGCACCTGCAGCCTCGCGGACCCCAGGCCACGCAGTGGTTCAGGCTGAGACCATTTCCGCATCCCCTTCCTGAACTTGGCTCAACTCTGCCGTGCACAGCCAGGATTTGCATCCAAATGGGAAGACGCTGAGGACCCTCCTCTCGCACTGGTGCTGAGGCTCAGCATTTGGCATGATTCCGCCAGGTAGCTCTGGCCACCACCCAATATGACTCCCACTGAAACTGGGAATTCTTGCTGATTTTAGCAGGTGCAGGATCACTTGACAGAGTGATCACTTGACAGGGCCTTGACAGAGGCGGTTGCTTTTGCCTCCTTCCCGCTGAAGGGTACATGGGCACCATGTACCTGGGGCTGCTCCTCGTCAGTCTGCTTAGGAGCTGGTGGAACAGCCTGTGCTCTAGCACAAGGTGGATGACACAGAGGAAAACGGGAGGCAGGCAGAAACAGCTCACCTGGCTGATGTCTTCATCCGCTCCCTAGCACTGAACAGAAAACCTCTGACCTAGGGGAAAACTTACAGATGACAGAATGCAAAAATAAAGCAAAAAACGTGACCTTTACTGCTTTTTCACCTCCCACTGTGTTGACTAAAGAACCGTATCTATAAGTGCAGCTAACTCCAGAGACGAGTGTACTCTTTCACAGTCTTGTGTGTGTGCAGCACGGGAACAAAGTCACAATTACAGGTGCAAACGAACGACGTTACAGTCCTCAAAAGACCGACTCTGTGCACTCACCAACAGCTTGAGTTTGCTGATAAAGTTAAGCAAAGAGGTTCATTCTTCTTGAGCACTAATGAGAATCCATCAAACCACCTTCAATTACAGAGAGATTCTAAACTGGCATAAATAATTATAGTCTTGATTAAAAAGAATATATTATTCTAGATTTTTCTTTTTTTTTTTAGTTTTCATGTAAAACCCCTATATTCTTGACATCTAGGAACAAAGACAAAATAAAAACCAGGCACTCGCTGTGCCTTCTCAAGCGCTATTGTGGTGTTTAGGGGACACAGAGGAACGTAACAAACGAGATTAATGCCTACAGTGGAAAACAAGAGGAGCTCTTCATGCCGTTGGCTTTTTCAAGTCTCGGATTTGCTTAATCAGGTAGTTCTTCTCATCAGTGAATTGTTCGTCATCCGTCCTCTCTTTCTGGAAATTGCTCAGAAACTCAATGAGCTTGGGCTGGTTTTTCAACAGGATCTCCACAATAGGCTGTGTTTTGTTTGGACTGGCCACAAAAACCTAACACGCAAACAAACCCAGAGAGAGAGAGAGAGAGATGGACGTCAGTCAGTCACAATATCACTGTAAGTTATTTTCTGACAAGTCAGCTGAAGGCGGCCGGCAGCTCCGCTGCTGCTACACACCTTGTCCCAGGAGAGACAGGAGTTACAAACGTGTTGGCTCAACAGAAGATGGAAGCAAAGCTATGCCTGTGTGTGGTATCGCTTCCCTTTCATTTTGCTCTCTGTTGATAAACGCGTTTGATTGTAAAATCAGCTGTTGAGAGCGAGCTCTCAATTCTCTGCTTCTTCCATGTGCAAGACTCAAGCACACAGCAATTAATTATCAGGAGAACGGAAAAGCTTTGTATCACTATTGATATCATTTCCGTACTAAGCCAGGCCGAAAATTAGACTTGCCAGCTTTGTTTTGGTTTCGAAAAGTATGTCAGAGGCTCCACTTCCCTCTGCCTAATCCGTTCATGGGAGCACGGAAATTTCCAGCAGCAGAAGCAGGAGCACCGTGGTGCACCCTGTGCCATCGCTGCCCTCGTCGGGCAGAGGAGTGCGGCAAGGCAGGGAGGTGACCTGAGACACAGACACTCACCTAGCGCAGCCAGTCCAGTGCTGTGGCCTTACTGGTCTTCTCCAACAGTAGTTTTTAAGGCTAAACCTAGCTGTGCTCCGCTATTTCCTCCTGTAATGCCTAAAGATACAGAGCTTTCCAGCTCTGAACACGACCCCCCAGTCTGTGACACTGTTTCTTTAACATTTTCTCTGCCTTACGCCCCGGCTGAGGACAGGAAACTTAAGGCTGGTTGTACAGGCTAGAGATGACAAGCTCTTCCCAGGGACCTCAGGATGCCGCGGAGATGTGGGCTCTGCAGACATCAGTCACGGGGGGGCAAACAGGGCAGGGGGCTGGCGGTGGGAACACATGCGCAGCACACCCCCGGCCACCCCGGGAGGAGCTCCCACATCTGGCTCGCACCAAGGTTACCATGGCTGGTCAACAAAACACTGCCCGAGCGCTTGTGCAACGACGTAAATAACTTGAGTTATTCTCTAACCAAAGAGAAGAAATTAAGGATGGACAGGACTGGAAAATGTCCAGTTTCCCTCCAAGCCTGTTCAAATCAGACTGGAAACAAACATCTGCTGACAGTACAGAATGGCACGTTGTCTGGCCAAGCACGGGCGGCACCACCACTTGCCCAGCCCCGCAGCTGCTGGCTCCAGACCTGGGGCTCTTCTGCAGGTTCATCTCCACCGAGATTTCACCACATGAAAACCTGGGCTACATCCAGCTGCGCAGGGACCTGCCATGTTATGTGGTGAGGAACACACAAACACCAACCCGGGGGCTGCATTACAGCCCCTTGCCCCCAGAAACAACGCCTGGGACAGGATTCAGCCCGGACCCACCATTAGCTTTGTACTCCCCAGTCAGTGGATGTTATACAGGTGATGTGGAAAATGCCACGCATGCGGAATGTGTGGAAGAGTGGGGCTCGGCACACATCAACAGTGACACACTAAGTACTTCTGCCCAGATAGGGAGGTAAGACTACTTTTTTTTATTCCATAAAGGTGTGGCAAAGCATCTAATCTTAAACCCTGGCAACCTGATGCCGTAAGAGCCCTAATCCGTGCCTATGCTTTTGTCTCCTCTGGATCCATCCTCCTCAGATCGCTTGTAGGAGTCCCTGCTTCAAGATACTTTCCCCTCTGCTCTGGGGAAGGAGCTGCAACCTCTGCCATGCCAGGTGAACGCTCCCAGGCTCCAAGCCTTTTACAAAGTTTTCCTTGATCTAGTGGCCAGTCCGTGGTCCCTGTGACAGTCTAGTATCTACAGTTATTCACACTCTCCTTGCACAGGCCTCCACATTGCCCTTCTCTGATTACCCTGAGCTGTAATCTCAAATAATTTCTCTTTATGCCTACCTGCCACCTCAAATTTCTCAAGAGTAGCCCCAACAGTCCCAACACTCAAGGATCCCTTCAGAGCAGGCACCCTAAACCAACAGCTTTCTTGCACGATGCTCCGAGCACTCAAAGCACCACACCTTACCAGGGACACGTCCGCCAGTGGGCCAGACAGCCAGTTCACAGCGCTCACTACACCTGATGGACTGTTGATAGCTGTGATGGTTCTGTCGCTGCCTGCACCATCTGACAGCAATATCCCCTCCTTTGCAAATAATTTTGATATGCTGCTATGGATACATTGGTTCCCCTCAGACTGGGAAATAAAGGGTTTGAGGATGTAAATCACTACTGAATGCATTTTACAGCCTTCCAGTCTGTGTCTTGCCTAGGGAACACAAATCTTGAAATCTCATGGGTACAAATATTTGGCTCTGGCTGAGACTGCGGCAGTTCATGCTCTCAGCTCGAGCAGCCCCTGGATGCAGCTCCCCACATGCTGACTTACAGCAGGTCGCCACACTGATGGAGGCTGGATCCTTCCAGGATTTGGACTGTGATAAGGCCCAAGTTGTCTGGACAAACTTCCCTTGAGAAAAGCAGTACGTAAGCCTATGAGCAGTAACCATTACAGATCTTCATTAAAAGTTTTCAATTTTGGAGTTCAGTTCTCTCTTTGTGACCAGAAGAAAACCACCAAGTACACTGGCAGGACCCACATTTTCAGAAATAATCTGATTATGGTGCAAATGGGATCCATTTGCCTGACCTTGAAGTGCTGAACATCTGCCTTCAATGAATATTAAGCCTTCTCATAAAGACAGGTGAAGCCTGACTCTCCAAGTGAAGAAATCTAAATAATTCTTCTCGAAAAAGCTTTCTGGTCTGCAAACAGAACTGGAAGGTTTTAGTGGTCAACATAGTAAACACCAGCATTTCATACTGGTCCTACAACTGCTGTTACTATAGCAAATAATTAAAGAACTTTGTTTAATAGAAGACATCACATCCTGTTTATCTTCCTGCTCAATTACTTATACATTATAATCTTGCCCTTGTAAAACTGTCGAACTGAACATTCAAAGATCATCTTGACTGCCAGTCTTGCTCAGTGTCAACAGGGACTCGTAAAGGGAGAATGTTAAAGGACCAGAAAATTCCTGAAATATTATTCAGTACTTCAGCTAAGCAAACAAAATCAGTTCTGCCAGTGGCAATGAATCAGCATCACAAAGCCCAGGATTAGGACCACCATCAGACCTTATTTGCAAAAGAGACCCCCTCTCATTCTGAGCTCTGTATTGTCATAGAGGAGGAGATAAATCCCTGAAAACAGAAATCATTATTAATGCTATCTGGATCATTTCTACTAAAATGAAGTTTCAATTGAAACTAAAACACTTCACAGAAAACTCTGTTTCACCTATGGTTTTATTATGACAGGTTCCATGTTCTACAGTACTTAAATCTGATGGATGAGAGAGACAGAGACTCAAAATAGAGGACTCATATTAAAATTCCAGCTCTAAAAATAGCCATTTCAGCACAGCTCCTTTTCGTGAATATTTGCAAAAGGCTTGAAATGAAAATCAACTCTGAAGCTTCAAAAGTTGTCCCAAGTGGAACTGTTCCTCTCTTCTCCATTAAAAGTCATACACTGTATTTCTTCAAACAAATACCAAAATCACTTGATTAGAGAATCTGACTGGGTTGTGTATTCTAAGACTCACTCTGGGGTCAGGCACAATCTCACCGTGTCAGGAAACTGCACACAGAAGCGCCTTACGGCTCATGTGGCTTTTAGCGCAATGCTTCTCCTAACACTTCTTGCCCTTTGAACTCTCCAGCTAAGAAACAGAAGGGACACATCCCCACAGACGTGGTTTCAGCTTTGTCCCAGAGGAAGCTGTCGGTTCGGTCAAATTATGTGAGACCATTTGCAGAGCAAGCTGCAGGAGGTAGCTCTGCGATGTGCACGAAAGAGAATGGAAAAATGAAACTAAGGTCGCAAAACACAGTGTACCCATTCTATTTTTAGATTTAAACAGTTAAATGTATCTTGCTAAATGTTTGCTTAAGAACAAGAACGTTGCATAATCCCAGTTCACTGCTACAGGGTGTTTTCCTCAAAATAATCTAATTGTTTATGTGAAAGCCAAGAGAGCTTTTTATTAGCTTTTATTTGTAAACGCGTATTGTCAAAGGAACACCTGCACTGCATTCACGTACGTCTGAAAGATTTGGTCTTCCCTACAAGTAAACTCAAAGCAGGCCCCACTAGTAACTCTCACAAATCCACCACAGGAGCTGGAGAGCCCGTCCCAATGTTTGGTCCTCAAAGCACGCATGCTCAAAACCGAGACCTCTCTACTGAAATCAATGCAGAGGAGAATCGGTGGTTCTCAAAGCCTACAACTCTAGGCAACCCCACAGGATTATTTATGGAGGAGGAGGAATGGGTGAGATGTGTTAGCTTTTCCTGATGATTAAACACAGGCTAATCCTCATGCATACACTGTCTGGGACATTCAGCTTCACAAAGCAGCCACAGGCCTTTAGGATGGTGCTGCAAAGTAGAAGCTCCATTTTGCTCAGGCAAAAGGAAGAGGAGCTGGAGCTAGGAGGAAGATCAAGCATCTCCTCAATGGAGAATGGAAGGAGGCACTGCAAGTAGGTGTTCTGTTTGTTTTCAATTTCCCACCCAAAGCATCCTGGATGAGTGAAATGTTCTCAGAGCTTTAAGTGGTACTGGCATTTTCAGCCACATTATGTTCCTGCAGAATACTTTCGCACTAGAGGTGCTCATCATTTTCATCACTATCTTACAGTTCTGAATCTTCAATAATTAGAAACTGCTTCAGAGAAGTAAGAGTCAGATGTCTTTTTCTGGGTCAGATGGGGCAGGAGAGTGTTGGAATCTGGATGCCGACAAAACAAGCACTTTTGCATTTCAGCTGTCTAACTGGCGAAACATCTAAATCAGGTAATTTAAACCCAGATCTCTTGGCAGCTCAGACAGAGCAGCAAGTATCCACTTCTCAGCAGACCTTTCATTTTAAATCACTGTGGTCAGTCTACTGTAATTTCAACCAGGACTGCACAGGGATTTTGCAAGCACAATTTTAAAATGCAGGCATAGTTTAAAATTTATGAGATTGAAAGCCAAGGACAAGATTCCTCTCCCAGGTACATTAGAGTGGAATTATTACAGCTGGCAAGAGAACCAAGCTGAGAGACCCAGAAACAGGAGGCAGGAACGCTACAGATCAGGGCACAGCCAGCCAGTAGTGTTTTCCTCCATTCTCTTAAATATTTAAGGATCTCTTTAGTAGTTCTCAAGAAGTTAGCATTCAATTTCAGAAGTGCAATCAGAGGAAAACTACCTTCTCTGACCGCTCTACAAAGCTAATTGACAATGCAGTTTTCTGAAACATAGACTCATAGAATGGTTTGGGTTGGAAGGGACCTCAAAGATCATCTAGTTCCAACCCCCCTGCCATGGGCAGGGACATCTCCCACTAGACCAGGTTGCTCAAAGCCCCAGCCAACCTAGTCTTGAACACATCCAGTGTTGGCACAGCTACAACCTCCCTGGGCTACCTGTTCCAGTGACTCACCACCTTCAGAGTGAAAAACTTCTTCCCTACATCTAATCAAAATCTCCCCTCTTCCAGTTTAAAGCCATTACCCCTCATCCTATCACTACAAGCCCTTGTAAAAAGTCCTTCCCCAGCTTTCCTGTAGGCCCCCTTCAGATATTAGAAGGCCACAGTGAGGTCTCCTCAGTCTTCTCTTCTGAAGGCTGAACAAGCCCAACCCTGTCAGCCTGTCTGCGTAGAAGAGATCTTCCATCCCTCTGATCATCTTCGTAGCCCTCCTCTGGACCCACTCCAACAGATCTATGTCCCTCTTGCATTGGAGGCTCCAGAGCTGGACACAGTACTCCAGGGAGGGTCTCTATGTCTATGCATGTGAGATAGTGTGAGGAATGCCATGGCACTGCTTACATGCTGCTGATGGGTACCACTGAAAAAAAACCCCAACATCTCATGGAGGTTAGTATCTGAGGACAGAGCTTGGCCCTATGAACTGATGAGACACAACGTTACCACCTTGCACTGTTTGTTTTGCTGGGCATCCAAAGGCCTCAGCATTATGTCCACATGGTAGTAATTGCAAGTGGTCAAGCAAGGCTGAACCTACAATATCTTCACTCTAACTGGAAATGGATGCAACGTACTGGAAAAGGAAAGGGAGGGAGGAATGGGAAGGCAGAATGGGAGGAACAGCAATGCGTGACATGGTTGCACACTGGAATCCTTTCAAGTTATTCCAAGTCTTTTCAAATGCCTCTTAAAATAAGCAAAATCAGCTGTTCCCCAGGCCTGGGCCATGTCTATCATTAGTTCAGGAACAGCAGCTCATGTGTTGCATACATAAAAATCTGGCATTTATTCACAGAGAGGCTAAGAGAGCCCAATCCTCTGATCCCTTCCCTCCATAGGCATCTCAAAGGCTGCAAGTGTTTGGAGCCTGCCTGCCTTCTTATCTTGGAGCCACATACCTCCTGATAAGGAGGAGGAGTAGAAGTTACAGTGGTTCAGCTGACTATGGAGGAAATCAGCAAGGGAACAGCTTTACCAAGCTGCTTATTTCAGGAAGGGCATTTAAAAAAAAAAAAAAATCCTCCATGAGGGGAGGTGGGGGAACAGAAAGCTTTTTGGAGAAGCTGCACCCTCTCGAGGCCTCCACACTGAAGATTTGAAAGCTTTTTTCCAAATCTGAAATGACAGAAGCACAAAAGTCAACAAGTCACCCTGAAATTGTGGAGGGTGATGTAACCTTCTTCCAATAGCATTTTGATGTGATCTACTATCTTTCTTAACCATCTTTGGGAAAGATATCCTTACAGGCTCAATACTCCTCCTCTGAAAATCGTTAACAACTCTATGTATATAGAAATCAATGTGTTCATTCCAAATCAGAGGTAGTTTTGCATAATAACAATTGAACTCACCCTCTGTCCCAGAGCAGAGAACTTTTAAAATAGGAAAATGGTAAACTTTTCACTTAGTAACATTAATCATCATAAAACAAGGGACACCGGTTGGCTCTGCTAATTGTTTAAGACTGCATTAATGATCACTGCAAAACAACAGGAGGATTAAACTCACTTCAAGCTCAGATTTACCAAATCTTTTTAATGCCTTAAAAGCAAATTGTGCTTGTGCTGATGCACAGCACCAGGACCATCCACTTGCAGTCTTGAAGTAGAGTTTTAAGACTACTTTTTTTTTTACCTTTACCCAGAATCACATGGTAAAATGACCTAAGAGCTGGGGGAAAGTACCCTGGATACTACCTCAAAGCTGTGTATTGTGTTACCTGTAGCATTCACTTCATCATTACTTGACTGACTACCCTCAGCCCAAATGAAAATGATGCTGCTTTAGATCTCACCTGAAGGAAGGCACGGAGAAATCAGAGGCAGAGCGATAGAAAAGTTTTCAATTAAGACATTCTCAGGTGCTGGAAGTGACTGTGAACCTCAAACTTTGCCTTAATTTTCAGGGCTTTCTCTTGCCCACCTTGAGGAGAAGAGAAAGTCTGCCACCTCTACAGCTCATGCTAGCTCACCTTGAACACGTGGAATGCTTCAAACTGAATGTTGGGGCTTTTATCTCGCAGCAAGTTCATCATCAACTTCAGATTTTCTGGTTTGCTGATGTATTTTGTCATGATGGCAAAGTTGTGTCGGTCCAGAATCAATTCACCCAGCAGCTGTAGACACAATTACAGAAAAAAAACCCACTTTTTAGTTAATCACATTATTTTTGAATGCAAAGAAAGCAGCAATATATTTTAAGGCTTGCCTAAGATGTTTCATTGTCACTACCTATTAAAAAAAAGTAACTAGACTTGTTATCGTGCAGTGAGTTACTTAATGCCCAGTAATGCTCGTCTTCTAAATCCCAGAGAGGGATCCCACTGGGTGTAACAGGACCTGGTGTAAGCCAGCCAGAGGCAGGTGTAGTGCAGCTGTCCCACAAAGACACCGTCACTTCATTCCGGTGTTACCTTAACATACCTATCTGGTCCCATCTGCAGGTCATGTCAGACTCCATGATGTCACAGCCAGCAGCACCAGACAGAGACTAACACATTACTCTCATGTTCATTTTAAGCAATGTTCTGAACCAAAGTAAAAACCTGAGGTCAGAGGAAAAATGATAGTGCTTGTTCCATTGAAACAGCCCATGCTTCACCAGAGATGCAGGAAAGACACAGTGAGCTCTTGCGCACTGTAGGAAAAGCATCCCACTTATTTATTTTCTTTAGGAAGGATGTGACTGCTCCATTGCTATACGTGCATCTGGATATTCTGCATAACATGCAGTTCAAATTTAGAAAGAAAGTGCTGAGCAACTTTGCTTTACCTTCAAAGATTGTCTCTTTGTTACATAATTCTCAGAATGAAGGAGTTTTTCATAATCTTCAAAGATCTAGAGTAACAAGAAAACACAAATGCATCCGAGTCTGAATTCATGTCTGTCCTTCCTCCTCCCAGCCCTTCCCACCCCAGAGGAGCAGCAGAGCCTGCAGCAGTGCCACCCTCTAACACTTGAATGCAATGTCAGGCCCAGCTCTCTTGACCTTTTTTCTTGGCAGGTTATCATGCAGTGAATTAATGCCCAGGAACACTCCTCTTCCAAATACTGCAGAAGGGGATACCACATATGGACTGGTGTAACAGGAGCTGGTGTGAGCCAACTAGGACAGAAGTAAGCCAGTGTCTGTGCAGTCTGCTCTTACAGGAGAGTGAATCTACTGCCAGGACACGTGGGTCCAGCACGTAACGTCCACTCACTTGTGTCACAGTCGGGTGCAGATGTCCAACTCATAACCATATCATGGTTATGACTTGCTGTGTGATCTAATATAATACTATACCCCAAACTGGTGATGGTGCTTCCCATACTGGCATATGCTAAAAGCTCCTTTTGTGAGGTGCCACCTCAGGTGCCTTCAGAACCCTCACTCATTAAAGCTGTTTGCCCAACAAGGGTCACTATGACTCAAGCATGTGCTGGCTTTTGCAGGATTGGGCCAAGGGAATCTTGTGGTAAAGAAGACTGAGAGAGAAGGCTACAATATGTTCAAACCATCTACCAAACAAGAAAAAAACCCCTACGCTGCTGTCCAAGACTCATCTAAAGAAATGCTCACTTCCACAATTTATAGTTAAAAATTTTAAATGTTAAAGAAATGTAGAATGGGGACTCTTCCAGTGCAGTGCTTCACTATTAAAAGAAAAAATGAGCAGAGACGCTAATTTTTCTCCAGTTAAGCTGCATTTGTGACTCAGCAATAATAAGCCTGATCTTTATTTAACCTTCTTGGTAATTCTAGAATAAAAGAAATAGTCTTCAGCCTTTTCACTTTGGCAATGAAATAAAGAATATCTCAGGTAACACGAGAACATAATCCATAGTTGAATTCCATGATCCATATCTGTCCAGTCTGAGGTGATTCCATTGCAATTTTTCTGACCCACATTTGGTTCAAAACCAAGCCAAAAACATCAAGGTGAAAAATGGCAGCGGCCCAAGGGACTAATGGCTTCAGGGTGGTAAGAGGAATACCCACACCTCAGTCTCCCATTTAGGTACATGGAACTTCCAGAAATGCAAAAACTTCTTCCAGGAACTCCTCCTCTGTCCCAAAGTATTATATATAACACTGGCAAGGTCCTATCAGTGCTGGAATATCACAAAACTGTTTAAAAATGTGCACTTCCCCCCCCCCCCTCCCCCCCATGATCTATTTACATACAAAGTTCACGGTTCCATTCACATACGAGGAGATGCAATGCACGCAGTGAGGAATAAAACTTGCTTTTAAACTATGAGTTCTCCTGAAGCCTTGGCACACGTCCCCAGGTGTGTGCAAAGGGGGTACCCACATTTCTGCTTTAGGAAAAGCCACGTGTAGTTTTGCAGTCCATGTGACTATTTTATGTGGAGCATGAAACCCTCCGCTATTGAAAACGCACAGCAAGAACAGAGTTCTTCTAGCATTTATACTTTACCACATCATAATTTTGTTCCAGAAATTCTGCTACCAACAATTTGTGTCGTGTTAACAGGTCCTGGGGAAGAACAGAGAAAGGTTATGTGAGAGAGCGTGCCCATTTGACTGACCCTTGATTCTCAAATGTATTTCAGCATTTTTTACCAGATCATCTTTCAGAAGGTATTTACAACACTATTTCTATAGAGAGAAAGCATTCAAAAACAACTCTGTGTTGTACGTTCAGCAGCATTTTACGAACTCAGTTAATGCTAGAAGAATCAATATAAACCTATTCCTTTTCCCTTCCACCTTTTCTTATGGTCATTGGTCATAGTGCATCATACTTATAATAAACTGGGATAGGCAAAAGGAAGGAAGTAAATGAACCCTTTATGGAGGGATCAGCTTCAAGAATGCAACAAGGAAGACTCAAATTCAACTACTGCATATATAAAACCCATACATAAAACCCATATATAAAACCCAATCTAAGCTAGCCATCCAGGCTTCCTTCACAGCCACTCCCTCCCCAGAAAGGGGTCTCAGGTAGGTGGGATGAATCCCTTCTGCAGCTCTTTTTCTGCCCAAGGTGGGCTTACTGACACAAGCAGTAACAGACCTTTTAGAGAGCTGGATGGGATGCCTCTCATGATAATGTCAACTAATTCCAATTTAAATTAAAGCAACCTCTCCCACAAAAGGGAATGCTGGTGCTCAGTGACAGAGATGCAAATATTCAGCTCCAGAAGAAATCAAGTCTCTTTACTAAATGAATAGCTATGAAATGAAGTGGCCAGTTCAAGGCATTTAAGTTTAATTTTTATCTTATTGCCTCTTTTAAAACATAACACTGATCACAATAAACGCCTGATGAAGTCCATTCAAGTCGATCCTTTTTCAGTTAATCAGTTTCTGCTTTTTTGTCATCTTGCCCTTGGTTTCCTTGCCCACAGTCAGAGACTGAAGCTGCTGAGTAGCTGAAGCAGAAGCACAGACACATCCTCTACAGCATCACAAAGAAAAGAAATCCTTTACATACTAATCCTCGAATTTATTTTTACCATGAATTACGAGAGAAAAGCAGAGTGCTATAAAATCCAGTGTGTGTTTTTAATACATTCCTTTATTTAGCAGGACTGCAGTGATAGCAGTTTAAAAGGCTGAGTGCAAGAAATGTGACTCACAAGCTTTTATGGAGGGCACTTGGGAGGCGAGTACAACATTTTTCAATAGGGGGCACAAATGGAATATAATCCAAAATGAGTTTTTCATAGAAAATCATGAGAGAGCGTGGAGCAGCAGTATTCAATCGGCTCTCTTTCCAGCCACTGCTGGCACCCTCCACAGCTGACTGTATCTCTGCCTGTTTAGCAGCTCTGTTTCCTCTCTGCAGTGCACCTGGCTGAATTTAATTAAGAAGTACATCTCCAAATCATAAAAAATTCCAAGACTTCTCTACTATAAATATCCTCAGACTGTAGTGCACCTTTAATTAGCCTTCCTCTGGTGCACAGACTATCCAAGGCTCTCAGCTCCAAACCAGACACCCCAGTGGGCAGCATGGGGGAAAAAGAACTGAAAACACAAGTTTAGTAATCCAGCCAGTGAGCAACCATGGCACTAATTTTTACAGTATTGGAAATTAGGTAGCTCCATATTTCATGATTCCATCTCTTCCACATCACTTCTTGATGTTTCAGCTTGTCAGAGTAGCAGACAAACAGAACAGCTGTTTTATTTCCAGAACTGACCATGTATCAGGCAATTTAAAATAAGAGGCAAGTGAAAAAACCCCACCATTTCCAGATTTTCCCCAAGCATTTTAAAAGGTGATTTCTGCCCTATGTCTGAGGATGAACTGCCCTCACACTCCTCTCTTTCCAGTGCACGTGAGGATGTAGAATCCTATTTTTAAATCCTGCTAAAAATACCCTCAGATCACAGGGGACAGAAGTAAGTTCCGCTGCTGTAGATCTGTGAACGATCAATGCCTCTTTTCTGGGGAGGGCTTCAGCAGTCTGCAGTCCCTGTCACAGCTTCACTGACCCTTGTCCTCATCCTGCCTCCTGGCTGGGCTGAAGACTGTCCATCACCAACCACACACTCGGCTGTCCTGTTCAAAGCAACACTTGGGGAAAAGATGCAAATCTCTTCTGTCAAGCTGGGAACGGAGTCCAGGAGCTCTTTCGCTGACTGGAGACAAATACTCTTTCAAGCATAGGGTAAAATGCCAGAGACAGAGGATTTAAATATCCTCTGATATTTAAAGAGCATTTTTATTAGGTCCTACACTGTACCTTTACTTGTCTGTGTTTCCGTGCTACTTTCACTTCCATAACATTTACCTAATGAACACCGTAACAGCACAACTTAAAGTAATGGGAAGATGCTGCTATTGATGAACTGGTGGTTTGAACTGGAAATCCTGCTCAACTTGTTACTGAAGAACACATTATCTCTGTTATGCAAATCTTTACCCCATTCAGTAGCTAAGTAAAAACCGAGGCCAGGTTTCAGTATGTGTTAAATTGCTGAGCTGAAATCTAACATTCGTTACAGTTATTCTTAAGGTCTACCAAATCATGTTTCTAATTAGCTGTGAGAGGAAAGAATGAACAACTTGTTTCTATGACAGCAAGGAACTCAACGATAGAAGAAAAAAGAAGTTACATCTATATTTAGAAGATTCTTTACCTGAAAAGAATTTTCCCCAGCTTGCTTAAATTATTTTTCAAAACAAAATAATCTTCCCTGTACATTAAGCTCATAGGCACCAAATTTTGCTCAAGACTATATACCAGCACCTTGCAGGAAAGATGATGGTCACATACAAACTCCAGGAAATTTGGCAAGCTTCACCCAGTGCCATTTTTGAAACAGGACAGAGACTCTGTACAGGGTCTGCACAATGCTGTCACCTACTTAGCTCTTAGCAGTGTGGTCCTTACACTGAACCATGGGATGCAGAAGTAAGCCCACAAATATGTTGTAAAAACAATCAGCAGGCACTGTGTTAATCTAAACTTGACTGCTATGCTCAGAAGGGACAAAAAAAATTACAAGGATTTCGAAAGTAAGTTTTAAATGATTCCTTCTATTTACTGGTTGTGGTCATGATGGGTAGTGGTTTTGTCTCCAGGAGGAGGTAGGGAGAGAAAAAGGTTATGAATTTTACAAGAACTGTATGTAATACATCATTAATTTGAGTTTTAAATGGTTGCATAAAAGACCTTGGGTTATCAAGATGAAGAACATTACTGAAATGCAAATTGGTATTGAATTAAAGATTCACTGTTGTGAATCCTGTTACAACCAGTTTAAGGACTAATTATATCCTTTACTGAACAATAAAACAAGCCATCCAGTTTAAAGGCAACACAACATTCAGTGATGACTCCTGAGGGAATGCCATTTTTGACACAATGGTATGATGCAGGCATTGAATGATTTACCTTGAATGTAGCAAAGGCATCAGAAGCTATATCAAATGTTGACATTTCCACATATTTAAAAAAGTCTCTGAACTGTTCTGAAAAAAGTATGATTTTGGCCAAGGGTTCATGCCGGATGCACTCTCTCAGCATAATTCCGCAGCGTAAGGCAATATTTGGGGATTCATATCTGAAGGATGAAAAGAAACAGAAAAGATCAAAACAGAAGAACAAAGATACACGGGCACTTTTCCAGCAAAAGGGAACTTTGCAGCATAGGGAACATGTGTGCCAGAGGGGACACAGCACACGGACGGCAGCTCCCAGCCACACCACCGTACCCAGCTTCAGGGCCTCTGCCCAAAGCTAAGGAGCAGACGCACAGGGAAGGCTGCTGGTGCTTCCCATCGCAACCCGCTGCCTTCCCAAGCCAAAACACATTTCAGCATGAGTGTGCGTTACATCTCCTCTCTGTGGAAAGACCATGAGGAGTGCATAATGTTCCAACAGAGCTCCTTCATCCTTTGGGATTGATGAGAAAGCCAAGCCCATGCAATATAACAATCTCCCTTTTCAGATTTAATTCTGAGCTCCTTGGTTTATCCAAGGAAAATATAACACTTCATGACCATCCATCACCTCCCACTCCTCTTCTAGAGAATGTTGCTCTAGAATACTAATGTCTAGCGAGGAAGGTAGGAAGAGTCTGTCCAGGCAGTCTACACAGGATTAAGCTTTCTGTAGTGTTATGGTTTGAGGCTTGGGGCCAGGACAAGGCAGTAACTGGACACCCTGAGGGTCCCAAAGGGGAAGCAGTTATTCCCTCCCCCTTCCTGTCCACACCGGATACTGGAGGCAGGAAGTGGTCTCCAGCGCGGGAGGAGAGAAGCTTGGAGCGGACCCTGCCATGCGGCGAGAAGCCATCTTCTCACCATTGCTCATCCTCCTGTGAATCTGAAGCCATCCAACCTCTGGTTTTGTATTACATTGTATTTATTGTGTTTTCCCCCATCTTTGGACATATATCTACCTTCCCTTCTTGCTTTCTGTTCCCTGTTAAACAATATATATATCTTATTACTTTTTGCTAACTTCCAGTACGGTGCAAAGTCTCTCTTTTTACTCCTGATCTCCCTTTTTGCCTACCTGTCTGGGGGGAACTAAGGGATAGGGAGGGGGGAGCACACTTTCTGTTCCGTGGGGATCTGCCCTGAACCCCTAAATGGACACGTGTAGCTCTGAAGACCTTTTTGGCAGTTTAGGAGGAATTCTGCCCAATCCTTCCTCTGTAGAGGCTGCAACTTTGTTCAGGAGATAATTATTTATTCCTGAAGTTACAATCCCGGGCATTTCAATAGCCAGGAGCCAGCACACTGCTTGATCTTGGAAAGGGAGGGAGGGAGAGGGAAGGCAATTCAGATCATTTTCTACTTCTGTAAAGTCTCCATTTCTTTAAAGCTGAAATTAATCTGAAAGAAAACTGTTAGAAACACAATTAAAAACAAAAAAAGCAAACAACCGACCAAACAAAAAAACTCAAATAAGAATTAAATCCAACAGTCGGGAAGGACTTAAAATGAACTTCTTCCAACAACATACAGTCATGTGAAAGTGATGAAGGCCAAGAGGACAGAAAGCACACTCTGTTTCAATAAGCTGGCTATACTGTATCAGAACTGTGTAATATCACTCAGAGCTTATCAGCATCATTTTTCCTTTGTACAATTAATTCCAATCGCTAGGCCAAAAGAGAAGAAAAAAGAAGTAAAACACAAAATGCCATCTGTGCTGTAAGTGAGTGGGCCCTCAAATTTACCACCAGCTTGCAATTTAAAAGAATGGTAGTGTTTCGCCAGCATACCAGGGCTGCATACTTCAACCTGATGTCAACAATAGCCGGTTTAATGAAGAACGAACTACTATTCCAAGCAGGCAACCGAAACTTCCCACCCTCAAGGAAATGCAGGCACTGAGGCCTCTATTTGTTTCCTTTCAGGAAACAATTGCCAACGTGGATTTAGAAGTCCTCAGACAACGGAGATTCGCTGATGTTTCCCGTTGAGGCATACCTCTCCCTGACTCCATTAACAGGAATACTAATTTGCAAGGAAAAAGAGGCGGAGTTGCTCCTAGGAATGTAGCCAGGAAAATATTTAATAGTTGGCTAAAGCATATTTTGGTTGGAATAAAAGCAAATTACATTGTTTCCAGCACAATAACTTTTTAAACCATAAGTATCAACAGAATCATTCTTAGTCAAATGCTCCATTATCTGGAAGCGGGTTATGAACCTTTGGCTGTTCACCTAAGGGAGGGAAATTGGGCTTGGCTCCTGGAATATGCCTGGAAGAAGCTTGCAGGCTGCCCAGTCATAACTGGTATGTTCTCTGCACACACAGTTACATGCAAAGCCACCAGGCAGGAATGAGATAAATGTGTTTCAAAATCACTTCTAATAAGCAATTAGTGCTCTATGCTGACATATTCCCACAGCAGGAAAAAAAAATAAAATTGAGTTGTTCTCCGTTTTTAACAAGAGGAACTTACAACCTAAAGAAACCCCCCATACTGACTACTGGGGCAACCAGAAAAGGAAATAACAGACGTAAAATATTTCAAAACACTTACTGTGGAGGCTGAAGGAGGCAAGACTGAGAGCAAAGATGCACCTCAGTGCAAAGGGAATCATACTTGTATGGCTAGTGCAGAAGGTGGTACAAGGTAAGAAGCACAGGCAGGAGATTAGGAAGGCATCGAGCCTGGGAGACACAAGGCCTTGACAAACATTTGACATATGCTGATCGGATTTTACACTAACTTCTATAGTCCAACTTTATCCTTGGATAAACTCAAGGGGAATTCTGCAATTCCAGCCAATATATCATGAAAGCTTTACATGCATTGTGATAGGAAGAGGTCATGGCAAAACAGATCGGGGCAGTGACTAAGTACATTAGAGATAGCACGTGGCATGATATATATTCACAAAGGAGCTTATAAATTTGTCACTTGTGAGAAACAATGCAAGCGCCACAAACTTCAAGGCACTGTACTAGAGGGAAAATAATTTAAATTACAAAGGACCAAAGTTATTCCTGGGCTAATGCAATATGCTGACGCCAGAGAAAAAATTTGCCCCAAATATATGTGGTAGTCTACATACACCAAGCATTGTATTAACCTGAAATCCTACTCATACACAAAGCCTGCACGCACTGAAAATAAGATGCTATTAAAGCAAGTCTTCATGCAGCAGAAAGGTCAATTAACCTACAAAAAAAAAAAGTTAAAAAAAAAAAAAGTAGTGAATTACGTGCTGTATGTTTTTCTGAAGCTGAGAAGCTGGAAGGAAGTAGCCAGCAAGTAAAACGAAGCCTAAAAGGTAAGAACAGTTATCTCAAGCTGGCAGTGCCGCTGGAGTATTAGGCAGGAAACACTGGGCGGGAGCTGTGATTCAGGATCCTTCCCACTCAACAGAGCGCACATTATGCAACGAAAAAGCAACCTTTTGTTGATGCTGTTGGGAACTGACTGTCAGGGGGCAGAGGAAACTTTGCATCTAATACAAGTAAAACAATGACAAGCCTTCACAATAGTCCCAGGCTGTTTCTTTTATAATCATAGTAGAAATTTATTATATCTTTTTTTCTTTCCAGATAACGTCATACAACAAACACCGAAAGGTCCAAGCCAGCCAAACCCACTTACCTTTTCTTTAAGCAGATTTTGATTTAATATATTTCATTTAGCATTAAATAACTAGGAAAACGTGTCCTCAAGTCACGTTTTCAGGTGGTGGTGTCTAACACGGAGCACGTGTTTCCCAGTCTCGCAGCAGATCGCACACAAGCACCACACGCTGCCTGCATGCAACCAGCTGCCTGCTCAGGGCCCTACCTTATTTTAAGTATTGTTTTTAGACCGTCCCAGCAGCAGGACATAGGCAGGTAAGGCAGCATCATGTCTGACATCATTACGCTGCTCTGCAGCAGCTGCTCAGATACTGTCAGGGCTGGAGAAGACTGTCTTCTGGACTAGTGCTGATGAATTCAACAGCACCTTCTAACAAGAAAATCAGAAATGGCAATTCTGATACAGCGCAGTACTGCAGAGAGACAGAAATCAAGAAATCCAGCCTAAATGATTCTATGATTCTATGACTCCATGATTCTGTGAAATCAAGAACAAGGAGCCTGAGGACCAAATGTGCACACACTGCTGCATGCAGCAGCAATCTCCAAAAAAGCACCTGAGTGATGCCATTTAAATACGTCCACTGGCTCAGGTCACCTACAGTAAAATGTCTGTCAGCAGCACACATGCAGAACATAAAATCTTTACTATCATCTTAATATTACTGATTGTTACAGATGCCAAACAGAATCTAGGACATGATCCAAAAATATTTTTAAACTTTAAATAAAGCCCAGGTATATCGTAGCAATACATGCACAACATGCAAAAACAAAATGAGTGAAAAAATTAAAAAAGCAAAGACAGAGGAAAGGGAAGAAAATTATTATATCTATACATGAAATTGAAACCAGTTGTACAACTTAATGGTGACTGAGAGAATGACCATCACTGTCCTGAAACAACCAGTTGAGGTTTATACTTTTTTACTAAAAGAGTGGTCAAGCACTGGAGCAGGCTGCCCTGGGCAGTGGTGGAGTCACCATCCCTGGAAGTGTTCAAAAACTGTGTAGATGTGGCACTTTGGGACATAGTTTAGTGGTCATGGTAGTGTTGGGGTGACGGTTGGACTTGATGATCTTAGAAGTCTTTTCCAATCTTAATGATTCTGTGATTCTATTCTACATAAATGGGGAATTTTAATGAACAAATAAAACCACAATCCATTGAACAAGCTTACTGGTTTCCTTTCTGAGGAAGCCGGTGTTTAGTAACACAAAAGAAGTCAAGAGTTCAAAAATTAAAGCTAAATCACAACAAATCACTGTACTTGTAGGAGCAAGACCTAGCTCAGGTCAGCCACCTGCCCAGGCTCCCCAGTGCCCTGCCTGCAAGAAAGGCAGCAGGTTCACACCTCCTCCTATTGCAGCAAACAAGAGCCTTGCCACCACCTTTAACCACAAGCTCACAGTTCCTGAAACCCCTAGTACTGACTAGTACCCTCGGTTACTTTTTTCCCTACTCATCTGTGCTGGAATGCGGCCAATTTTGAAGGAATTAACTATTTTAGAGGTCTCCCAGGCCTATCCATCTCCTGGCTCAGGTCTACCTGGGAAAGGGGGGAGGCTGGCAGAAGGGAATGTCACCTTTGGGGCTGCAGCCTTGTCATGCACAAACCTCAGATGGTGTTTAAGTATCTTCCTAACTCTGGTTGTGGAGCAAATGGTGAAAATGCAAATTTTTAACCTCAAGAACAAGAAAGACACTTTAAAAAAATTTCATTCCCTTAAAAGCCATTAATTTAAAGGGCTTACATCATGGTTTTGAATGCCTGTTACTGCTGCGACCATACAACTACTATGAGACTTCATGTTGTTTCATACTGATCAGCTAATAAATGCACTTATTTCTACATCGGTTACTTAATCCCAATCACATATATCCTCCTTTCCTTACGGAAAAATAAACACCATCCTAAAGCCAAAAGAAAACTGAGCAGAAAACTACAGACTTACTTCAAGGGCTGGAAAAACAAAGCTTCTTGCTGAATAGAAGGTGCTTGTAGTCAAAAGTAAAAGGGACAGATACCTCAAGAGTTTTAGGCCAACACTTGTGCACTCCTGAATGCAACTACAGCTGATGTCCTCTCCATACAGGAGTCTACTCCCTCTCCATGGCCAGCCTGCCTTGGGTACCACTAGGTTACAGCTGAGCACCGACTCCCTCAAAGGTTAACAGGCAAAAAAAACCCCAAAAGATTTAATGCTGAAAGTTGGGGAATTCATTACAGAATTAATCTGAAGTTCACATGTGGCTACAAGCACTGGAGAAGTCTGGCCCACAGACACAACTATTCTTTTTATGCATTTTTGCTTCTTTCTGTTCTACCACAGAGTGGTCCAGTTTGACTCCAGTTATTTAGAGACACTGCTGGAAGTCACTCCTGCAATGCAAAGAGGTCCAAATGAAACTCAGCAGCCGTCAACAATGCTATACAAGAGCTTAGGGCAAGAACTGAAGTACACATCACATGGGGAGCAGTCAAAAACAATCAGTACATAATTATTTCAACATGAAGTTTGGTGAAGAAATAACGGCCAAATAAAATAATTCAGTCGTTAAAATGTATGCAGTTAAATAGAAAGAAAGTCAATACAAAAAAAATAAAAGAAGAAATCTGAAACAAAATCTGAAAATTCTTTTTTTTTTAATAAACCAGAAGTGAGAAGTAGATCAATTGCAATGCTGGCATGTTCCAGGCAATGCTCTTTAATGAAAATCAAATAAAAGCACCTACCCTTTTAGAAGCATGAACAGGATATGTGGATGGGCACTAATGTATTCCACAGTAGGGCTGCGTGTGCCAATCTGTCTTCTCAGGATGTTGTTAAATATCTGGGAAACATCTTTTTTCCCCTGTTAAAGAAGCAAAATATATCTTCAGATAGAAAAACATGAACAAATGACTATTTACTATAACCTCTATTTAAAGTAGAAATGAAATTGAAAACAAAACAAATCAGTCTGTTTTTTCAGGCTCTCCACAGTCCCAACATCTCACACTTGCAGTTTCTTCAATGCCACATGAAGGCTTCTTCTGTTGGGTGGCTCTGAAGACTACCGATGCCCCCACTCCCATTTACACCTTTATTTTTTGTCCTGGTTTGAGCTAGAACAGAACTAATTCTGTTCAGGGATTGTACTTTTCAGCTAAGCCTCTTCTAACTAACACACTTTCTGAAGTTAACGGTGTATTTTCACAGTGTCTGCTTCTAGCAGTGATAGCACTTGATCTTTAGAGCTTCAGAGTTACTACCAAGGATCGGTGTGTGCAGACCACGGTCACTGCTAACTCTTGTGCACCACATCAGGGAGTGCAGAAAGTAAAAGGCCGTACCTGTGGGGAGGAGCGGCCAGGACAGGTGACCCTAAACTGACCAGCGAGGTATTCCATCCCATATATGTCATATTCAGTGTAAAGCTGAGGGATCACAAGGGTCAAGCTCTCTTCTGCAATAGCTGGTGTCCAAGGAGGACACTGTCCATTCTGCCTTCAATCCCAATCCGTGTGTTCCTGAACCCGCTTCCAGAATCCAGTTCCCATCTGCTGCTGAGCCCAGTCTGGGACTTCCCCAGTGCCTGCTCCTCAGCATCAGTAGTGAAAGTGACGTAATTGCCATC
Organism: Eurystomus gularis; assembly: GCA_013400335.1. Lineage (NCBI taxonomy): Eukaryota > Metazoa > Chordata > Aves > Coraciiformes > Coraciidae > Eurystomus > Eurystomus gularis. Next base: position 79,593 of record VZZY01019821.1, on the reverse strand, counting down.
AGGGGAGTAGGGTTCAATACTGACTTTGCATATATTTGTATATATTTAATTTTATTATTTTTATCCTCATTAAAGCCATTTCTTTTTTTTTTTTTTATCCATAAGTCTCTCTCTCTTTTTCCCTTTCTCTTGCCCTTTGGGGAGTGGAGAGGGATTAACAGGTTACAGGAGTAGTGGACAGCCCTGACCCTAGACCTTGACACTTTTTCTGAATGAAGATGTGCACGCCCCTTATTCTGTCAAGCAGGTCCCCAGCTATCTTAAACAGCAACGTTAAAGTACCAAAAAAGCCAGCCACTACCCTGAGCCAAATATGCTTTTTCAGCGTGTACTATTGCTCCTGCAGCATCCAAACTGAAGTTGTCAAGGTAGTACGAAACACACTGCCCCACAACCTAGACTTAGAAAGATAAAGCTTTTCGTTATTGAAATGCAATCCACACCAAGTGTGATTGCATTTTTAAAAATCAGCGTTAAATTTAAATCTACGCCCATTATTCCACCATGAAGAATGAAACAATTACTACTGATAAAACAGCTGCATCACATACATCTCTGCTTTAGTCACAACTAAGATCCTGCACTTTGTCCTAATTTTCTCCTGCATAGACATATTGGCACAACCACACTTTGTCTTCGAATGCTTCACCGTGCAAACAGCTTCTCAAAAGGTCTTTCCAAATTATGTTCTATTCAACCACAGGGTTTGCCAATACATCTTGCACTAGAAGTCTTCTTCCTCCCCCACTGCCTTCTCCCCTGGTCACAGGAGACAAATTGATGTGTTGAAATTAATGGAGGGGGGAGATCACTGCACTAATGACCAGTAACCAAGGCGCTGAGTCAACAGCGAGTCACTATGCATGGGACAAGCTCAGGGAAAGGTTACTTATACTCTGTACATGCTCACTGATCTGTCTCGAGAGGACAAACATACCTTGGCGGAGAACTTATTGAACATTTGAAGCCAAGGAGCAGATAGTTTCACACAGAGGGAAATTCCCTGGTTTCACCTCTACAAATAAATCACTGCTGAGAAACACAAAATATTTTGCTTTCCTACTCATTCCAACCCAGCTGGCTTGGAGACTCAGGGACTCAGGGAATTAAACAGGAGAATCAAATCAGAGCAGGCCAGCCCATCTGCCTTTGTCTGCAACACTTTTGACCGTTGGACATTCTCTTAATCAGGCTAATTCTTATAAAGTCATCCCATTCTCCCCTGTCTCTACAACACCCATAACATATGCCTGGATTCCTGTGATCCCCAGCGGCTTCAGCAGTTACTCCAATATGAAAACAATGCAGATAGAGAAGAGCTGGTGAAAGAGTGAGATGGAAATGGCCAAAAATTAAGTGATCCTCCCTGCTATGCCAAGTTTTATATCGGTTACTTAATACTAGGTGCACTGCAGCATTATATCCAATAGCAGAGAGGAGATACATGTATCTATATCTCAGAGAGGCGATCTATCGATCTATCTATCTGTCTGTCTGTCCGTCTATCTATCTCAAATTATATCCAGTTTTCTAGAGACCAAAGATAGTGAAAGCCAGGTAAGTTGGCCCTGCTGCGTTCTCCTGGAGGGAATGAAGCCAGATAGAAGGGAACCAAGGCAGACTTCCCTCACCGCCACACGTCTCTAAAAATTGTAGTCATACTTTTCCAACACTTCTTACTTGGATTTTGCCTTATAATGAAATACATATGGCCTGAAGCACAAGATAGAAAGAGAAATAGATGGAGAGAAAGTGGCTAGACAAGGACAAAAAAACTGCAATGATGACATAATACAAATAACAAATTGCGTGATACCTATACCATAATTTTGCTTCTGTTTCAAGGCAAAGGGAAAGCTTCTAACATCACCAGCCCTGAGCTTGTGGCTATTTACTGCCTCTTTTAGTAGCTTTGCAGCTTGTGAACCTTTAGGTTTACACCCAGTAACATCTATTTTTTCAGTTGGCTTCTTCCGTATGCAAACTGTCCTCAGTTCTTCAAAGTTCAACAATAAATTTCCCATTTTAAATTTCAAAAAATCCAGCTTGATCTTGATTCTGGGCTGCCACCCAAACTGAACTTTAGGGCTTCATAACATATCATAATGAAAATTGTATCTTGTTTCTTGAGTGGCAGATGGCAATAAACCTGTGTTTTCATAGACTTGTGATGGACATGTGGAAGTGTCCCGTGCGCGCATGTCCACTCCCAGCCACACGCGCAAGGTTCAGTAAGTCCTTGAAAACATATTTTCAAAGGGAAGTACAGCTGTGAAAAACTGGGATCAAAGTGGGCAGCAAGGTTGCTGAGGAGGAGGCAGGGAGTCAGGACAAAACAAAGTAACCTCATAAACATTATTCTCTCCAGAAAACAGATTTTTAAAGTACTTTACGATTTTGCTTTCTACCATTACATACAGATCAAAAAACTAATTTGCATGTTATAAAGTGATGAAATTGCTTGTTCAACAAAGAAAGCTAAATGCCAACTGTGGCCACCAATACAATAAAATGGAAGCAGAGAAGTTGATAAGCTGAAAAAGCCAATGAGAATCTGAAGACAAAGCACACTGTTTTGCCAAAAAGAGTATGTATAATGGCTTTACTAAAAGATTGAAACAGGTTTTATAATGGAAAAATCCATTTTGCAATAAGAGTTATTAGAATTGTTTGTAATAACAGTAATTCAGCAACAGATTAGGTGTTTCATTTAGCGCTTGCATTTGAAGACTGTGGGTTCCATATGTCCATACAGAATTTTTTGTCTGACAAAAGCAACGCAGACTGGCAGGTAACTGAAAAATGCAGGAGCTTCCCTTCTCTGGTGTATTTGCCAACACATTTCTCCTCTCCTTTTTTCTTAAAACCAAATAAGTAAACCAGTGGATTTTTAGGAGTTTGGGTTGTTGGGTTGTTTTTTTTTTGTAATTAAGACATTGAACAGTAACCAGGCAGAGAGAAGGCAAATGAAAGGATCTCAACACATTCTAGTATTTAAAAAAAATATCTCCTCAACTGAAGACCTGAGGAAGAGTGAGGGAACTCCACTAAGAACATTTAAAAAAAAAACAAAACAATATAAATAAATCAGTCTCTTGAACACTGGCTTTATTGGGAGTGAGGGGAAGAGGGGGAAAAAGAAAACACAAATCTCCCATTGTTCTTCCCCTTCATTCACTTACAAAATGGAAAGAAAAATAAAGTAACAATGAATAACTTCAATAAGGGGAGAAAACTTCCACAAGAAAGTGACTCCCACAAAAGGTGGCTCTGAGAGCATCAGACAATCTCTCTGGGGAACTGATTTTTAAATTCAGCAGCTGCCCTGCCCTATAGGCTGGGAGCTTGGTCTCTGGGAGCTGGGGATTTCTCACTGCTCGAAAATGCTCAGACATTTGTGACGATTCACCAGCACCCAGGAGCCACAGAAATCATGGGACTCATAACAGCAGTCCCTGAGGAACACTGTCCCAGCTGTCCATAGACCACAGGAATACCATTACTGACCTGCCAGTGACAGTTTCTTCCCAGTCCCCCCCAGTCAAAGGTCAATTAAAAGGATTTATATTTATCCTGAATTATTGTAATCTTTTCTCTCCCAACTCTTCCTTATTTATAAGCAGGCTCAGTTGTCTTAGTAGCTGTCTACTAAGCTTTGGGCTTTAAAAACAAAACTGACAAGGAGTTCCATAGAATATTTAATTTTCTATAGACATATTAATCCTTCTGCTGCCAAAAAAAAAAATCTAATCCTTTCTTCTTTTAATCCAAAGAATTAAGTGGGGGCAACCCAATTTACCTTGCCACCTGCTGTTAGTTTTTAACACCTTTTTCAACTCCTTTCTTCTCAACTAAACCATCCTAACTTTTTTCTTTTTTTTTCACATAAGATTTTCCCATGCTTCCAATTATTTTTATTCCATGTCCCTGGACTCCTTCTAAATCACACACGCTTCTCAAAGACGACAGCTGGCTCTAGTTGCACTATCCCAAAGTAAAAGGTTCATCACTGCAATTTACACAGACAAGTATTCTCAGCATCGTTTCCTATCTTGTTTGGATACACATAGCAATTATTTCTTTATTGGTTTTGTTTTAATTATTAAAAAAAAAAACCAAACACAAATGCATTGCATCAGGGCACTGACCAATCTACAGCAGCTACTTTTCTTCAGCATGTGAAAAACAGTTTCAAATGGAATATAATTATTCAGACTTCAGAAAATACAGCTCTACTCACTGACAACACTGAGACCAAGGTGATGAAAAGGTTTAAGGACGCTGACCTACCTCAAAATCTATCAGCTGCAGGTTGGCAATAAGCGTCACTAGAAGGCCACTGTTGTATAGCTCTTGTGCCAGCTGAGCCACAATTTCTGTAGGCGGCTCCTTGTCTGTGGTCCCACACAGAATTTCCTTCATTGCTTGCAAAGATTTTGACACTTCTTCCGATGCCTGTTCACCAGCAGATAAGGGTTTTGTTTAGAAAATGAAAACAGAAAAGCATTTTATTTTAAAAGACAAGCAGTTCAAAACAAAAGCTTCTAATTGCACCTACAATTATTATTACCTATTGTAAAATGGTTTAAATAATTTTACATAATCACTGAGGCTGCAACATCCACACCGGATCCTGCAGGTCCTACAGAAGCACACAGATACATTCGATTTAAACACAGCATGCCATTACTTACAGACCACAAGCATAAAACAGGGGCAGGATTGCAATTACCAACCAGCATCAGCAAGATCCTTCATGGGTCTGGAGACAGGGCACTGCCCTGCAGAAGCAGCAGCACCTTCACCATCACTCCCCCCGTCCTCCCCAGTGGGCTCCGTTGACACATGTAGGGTGAGAGATGCCAGATGGAGGTACCGAACCAGCCAGTTCTTCTCACTGGCAGGGTGGCCACCATGCTGCTTCCTCATCAACTACTCACTGATGGACGGTCCTGGCTCCTCTACTGGTAACCCAAATAAATCCTTGTAACCCTGCCAGCTTTGCATTGCCACCACCTGTTTCTCCTCATCCTGCGTGGTTTGAGCCAGCATCTTCCACGTGGGATGTGCCTACTGAGTGCACAGGCACTTCAGTCTCAGGTTGGGAAATTAATTAAATGAAAAATTTGCTTTAGTAAAGCTCCAGAGCTGCCACCAGCAAATGAAAACAAAAGTCTTTCATCTGTTGCTCCCACCTTGATTAATTCCATGCAATGTTTCCGGTACCTAATCTAGAGGACAAATCAGGAATTACCTGACAAAGTATCTTGACCAGCTTACAACACGAAACTTAACGAGCAATGCAGATAAACAGGTAACAACTTGGCGTTCATGGCAGTCAGCCAGTTTAAACCAGAAGAATGATAATGTCCTAGTTCCCAAGGGAAACAACCACTGGCCACAACGCAGGAGCTTTGGCTCATGCTCTCCTCCCAGGTTTGTTCCACTTCATATAAATAAAGACTTTGGGGAGCAAAGTCATTTTTTCATGTGTGTGTGTGTGCGCTTTAAATCCCACCTGCTCTAACCATGGGGCTATAGAGGCAACGGCTCTTTCTGGGTCAGGGTACATTTAATACACACACGACCTGCAGCAAGGCTGGTCAGATTTTTTGGCAGGGAGTGGGAAGGAAGGGACAGGTTTGAAAGCAAAGCTGAGAATGACAGGAAAGTGCCAGGCAAGATGGTGAAAGATGATGAAGATAGGAGAGCGTTTCACATCTATATTGCAAAACTCTTATTTGAGATGTGAATTTTGTTAGCTTAGCAGGGAAAAAAAAAAGTAAAAATCAAGACATGCAAAGGAAACCTACGAGTCATTTGTAGTAACTAACTGGACGTTAATGGATTTTCAAAGCCAGATCAATAACTTCAATATATCATTCACAAAAACTGAAAGCAAAAATGTCATGCTTGCAAATACCACCTCATCAATCTGCATAAAATAACCGCAGAGTGCTCCGGAGTGGCATCTCTCAACTGCTGCTGATCCTCCAGCACTTTAACAATGATTTAAATCACAGATTTTATTCACATTAGTGAATAAAAATCCTAGAAAAAGCCTAGAAATCCTGAAGAGAAGCCACAATAAAAAGCCACTTTCACATTGCATATGCCTGGAAGATTCAAGCACTGATTTTGCACAGCATAAATAAATGTTCTCCCCCAATCTGTTTGTACCTACTCTCAGTTTTCTGCTAGTTGAGATAGGTCAGCCTGAGCAGCATGTAAATATATATGACTACGTGATAACTTTAACCACAGCTGAAGTCTTGTTGTTCCTTACCGACGCTCAGCAAAAGAGCCTATTTTTACCTCAAATGTTAGTGGTATGTCCCTAGAGGTGTCCCACAGAGCACAGATGGGATTAACAACAGGGGTGCTATCTTGGAAACTAAAGCTCTAAATCTTTAGAAGAACTGTGCAAATATTGTCACATCAAAGGAAAAACCCATACATATTTGGCTTTTTGCCCATTCTGCTAGGCAGGGTGTGAAGATCTCAGGCATTCTGTGTTTAAAAAAAACAAAACAAAACAAACATTTTTCCTTTCAAGTATAAGTAGTCCTTCCTGATATGTAGAAAAACGCCTGCAGGACTCAGCTTTAGGTTTAATTCTCAAAAAGGAGCCCCAAAAGTAAAGTGCTGCAGGAGAAAATGAAGCAACAGAACACCATGGTGTTGATGGGCATGAGAGGGCCCCATAGCTGTATTTCCCTAATCATCTGCCATCCTTTTCGCTCAGATCCTCAGCTTTTCTACGTGCAATTTACATTTTGTGTTTAACTTCCTCCCTGTTTCTATTCTCTGGACAGTCTGTGGTTTGACATTCAATCTGCCAACAAAAGCTATTCCCAGTCAGATCTAAGAACTGTTCTTCAGTGCCTATCCCTCATAATCTATCTGGAGGAAAACCATAATCCCAAACACAGATTCTTAAATTAACAGCCACTTCTAGCCTCCACTTTGACATTTCCACTTAATCTTACCTCATTTTTAGAATAATACTCTAAGTACATAAGCACTGTTTCTGGGATGGAAACTGGCTCCAGACTCAGAAAAAAAAAGACATTCCAAAATCCAAAGCCCCAAGATCTGTCCAAAACAAACAACAAAGTAAATACATTCACTTGAATACATGGAAAATACGAGATGACAGAAACATAGCTGCAGAACAGCTTGTTGTAAGAAGCCAGACTGGTTGTGACCCTTTTTAGGAAAATTTACAAAAAACAACAAAAACCTCGGCAAGACACCCTTTCCTCCAACAATGCCACACACAGAATCTCAGTGACAAAACTAGAAACTCTAAAAACTATCATGACGTCCGTACTACTTTTATTTTCCATCAGTGGCAAAGTGCTGCAACTGCCTCTTCAGCAGAAGTTACAGAACAAAAAAAAAGCTTTCATGAAATATCTAAGCACTTTAAGCCATTTGCCTCATGCTTGCGATTAAGCGCAATCTTATTCCCAGCAGCTTTTCCTTTTACCCTCTGGGTATGAGTCCTTTGCATCATGACTGAATTTATGCCCCTGTATTTAGGGAAGCTGGTGTGAACAGAGGGAATAGAGGGGGAGTGGAGGAAACTAAACACAGAATCCTGAACAGAACAACTTATGTGTATTACATGCAAATATCAGAAGTCAGATACGCTGAACTTTTGACAGTTAAAACTGCAGACAGGGACAACAAAGCACAAGAGGAAACGCAAGCTGATTCCCAGCACACATCAATTCAGCATTTGTGTTGTTGTCACTGCACAGACATCAGGATGTTCACCTCTTAAAGCAACCTGAAGGTTTCTAGTCTACAGGCATCTCAGTTCACAAGGATTGAACTTGGGAGGATCCAATGCCACCACAAAACACTAAAATTCAGGGTGGATACGTGGGTAATTCTCAGATGAGCTACCAGGTTGATTTGCAATAGCTGTGTAAGAGGAATGAAGGAGATCACAACCCATACCCACCTGTGCCATGAAGGCAGCTTCTCTCAATAGCCATTTCTTCTCTACTATCACCCAACACAGGGCTAACAAGTTACTTCCAACGAGAAATAACTCTTTATCCACAGAGCATAGTTTCTAGAGACTGGCAACTCACAAGAGGTTTCTGGGTTCATTTTGAAATACAATCTTCTGTGTAAATGTTGAAATCTAACAATCCTTGGATTACTCTGCTAACCCTACTGGGCTAGATGACGTACAATAGCCTTGGAGCTGGAAAACTGGCAACGTAGATAAGCCCATAAAACTTCTCTAAGTTAGATTATAAACACATTCAACCTCACCTGCTTATAAAGTTGATTATTTGTCAGCATTAATCATAGAATCATAGAATCATTTAGGTTGGAAAAGACCTTTAAGATCATCAAGTCTAACCATAACCCTACTACTCTACCAAGTCCGCTGCTAAACCATGTCCCTAAACATCACATCTGCACGGCTTTTAAACACATCCAGGGATGATGATTCAACCACTTCCCTGGGCAGCCTGTTCCAGTGCCTGACAACCCTTTCTGTGAAAAAATTTTTCCTAATGTCCAACCTAGATGTGTCTTTCCAAACCCACCAACAACTTCAACAATGAGAACTGGAAACTCTGCAAGTTGAAGATGCTTGTCTCAAGCTTGCTTTCCTCATAGATCAAAGTCTTGTCATTGCTGGCTTAACAGGTTCCGACCTCAAAGAAAGGAGTTTATGAAGAAATTATTCCCTGAAATTTTATATGAAAAAAAAAATCTTCCCTGAAAGACCTAAGTACCCTCCTCTCCACAGCCTAATACTCATGTGAGGAGCAGCTGAGTTTGTTGCAAAAGTCCAGTCTTTATTACAGAATGGGTAACACCACTATACCTATATTGAAATATTTCTGTGCTCCAGTGTTGATGTTCTTTTCCCACAGTGCTTATATTGGGTTCTTCAGTTTAACATGCTTTGTCAGGTTTAGAAGACAATTTCTGAGTTTTATGTATTAAATTTTTACTGATCTCTCCAGGAGGGCCAAAGTTCATGGCAATGTTCTTAGGGCATTATTAAGGAATGGTGCAAAACAGTTCATTTTTTCTCTATATTCTACAGTTACACATGACAGTTCACTAAGGAGTTCTTGCATTTTTTCATTTAGGGATTACAAAGAAATCCTTCAAATCTTCATTTTTTTACATTCTTCTGATATCTTCCAGTGAGACTTTAAAGAGCAGCATAGAAGGTTAAAACAAAGGTCCTATCTATTGTTCATGCAGAAAGATGACTTTTTCTTTCCACAGTTACATGAGTTGGGACTTCAGATACTCAAAGGTTAAGCTTGTTTAGCTGCCACACTGCTCGCGCATGATACAGCAAAATAAACAAAGCAGATCTGCTTCAGAAATCAAAACCTCATATAGGCAGTTGAAGAAAACCCTACAGCATACCACAGAGATACTTTACCCAGACTCCCCAACTTAAGCCCCCAATTTAAGTCCCCAAATTAAATTTCTAGCTATTCCTACTGGCTTAATAAAAATTACCTCTGCTTACCAACCTTGCCCTTCCCCCCTCCTTAGCTACCCACAGCAATTTCACATTTATCTGAAAAGTGCCATATTAAGTGCTTGAGATCCAGACCTATTATGCTTGTCAACAAGAGAGAGGATCTCCTGTTATGCAGTGTAGGCCCATTGAGTCTTTTTACTCCTCTCCAAGGAATATTACAAAAACTATAAGGGGAAAAGGATCAGGCCTCAAGTAATCAACAGTCTGGACTCCTGTACCTGAACTGCAGCATTTCAAAGCTTTCAGTGGGTTGTCTCTATCTTACCTCTTTTTCACCAACAGATTAGAGGTTTCATATGTATGTATGTATGTTACAGTTCAGAAGGGCTTATTCTTACTTTTATTCATCTGGGGATTTAATATAACATTTATGGCCAACCATAACAGTGAAGAAAAAACCGACTGTATGAACTTCTTCCACCTTTCCAAACTCAGATACCAAATATTCCTAAGAAAAACGCAGGATGCCTGACATCTGGCATCTGCATAACCATCAGGAAATCCTCAATTGTTCATAAAAACATGGTGAATAGGATCGTACAGCTTCTGTTTGCATACATAGCATATTTCCAGAGCAAGAATCTCTTTCTGAATTGCTCCTTGCTTGCACAGCAGCAGGCAGTAACACACAGAGATGCCTGCCAGCCTGACGTTGAATACTCCAAAGTGTGACACAGTGAACTGCCAGTACTCCATGCCGTATATTACAGTGAAAAGGATAAAGCTCCTTGGCTTGGCTTTATCTTGTTTAAAAACATTCTCACTGTGTGATTCAAACCAATTTTTCTCCTAAAAGAATAGTGCCAACACAATTCTCTCTACACGCAACTGTAAGGACTCCCAAGAAGAACCCTTAGCAGAATCTGACTCGAACATCTGTGAAGCTTCAGGATCATCCCAACTGACTTATTCTCAGTACAATTTCATGCTAAACAGATACATAGGAACAAGTTGTGGAAATTTTCAACCAGGAGGCATGAACTCTGTCATTTAGCAAATATCACGGTCTAGTACTCAAGGAAGCTGGCAAAGACAACCTGGCCAAGCAGGCACAACACGGAAATGCCTTTTAAAAGGACGTATGATTAAATGGAACAGACAGGTCTGCCCCACCTGGACAGAAATTCCTTTCCCACTGTTAATCCTGCACTTATGACAGAACTAAAGGTTGTAAGGTCCTTAAAATAATAAAAAAAACCAAACAACCAGAAGATACAGATTTTAAACTCTTGGCACCAGCACCTGCTAGTATCTGGATTTTCTCCCATCTCTAGAGCAATAAAAGGCCTTAGCAGAACAGGAAAGCTGAAACACGAAACACTCTCCAAAACCTCAGGAGACGCCGAGCTAGAAGGAAGGGGTGCCAAGCCCTTCTTATCTCACTCCCTCGGTTTCCATGTGCAGCAATGAAGTCAAAGGCAATTTTGCAACTGACTCTGGCAGCTGCAGAATCACATCCATGGGTATTTGCGTTCGCAGTAGTCACGCAACCATTCTTCCATGCAAATGCACATCATGTCCTCCACATGCACCTCATCTCACACACCAGTCCCCAGCCACTTTACGAACATAGGAGCAAGCAAGGTGAACAGGAGCTGACAATGGGTTTATTGGTGCTAAGTGAAAAAACAGGAATTATTGATATAAATATTTGTTCCAGAAATCTTAAAGTCTTTTAACTGTAGCCTTAATTAAATGCTGTTCTCCTGACCCTTCTGAACGGTACCAGATTTGTTACAGTACATGGAGATGAAACAGAGGACAGATTACAGTGACCTACCTGAACAAGCAGTCTTGTTAGATGTATTTAAGTGAAAGGGCAGAAGCTAGACACTTCAGGTGACTTCACATCTAGCTTCACTACATTTCTGAACACTGACAAAAGGTGCTGCAGTCTGTGGTTCACCCTACCAGGAAAACACTTGGATGGCACCCTGAACCAGCTCGAACTCACTTGGGTTCATCTTCGTGACAAACCCAAGTCATGGATCAGCTATGCCAGAAACTGCCAATCTTTCAGCCCATCTAGGCCAAGCGCAAATATTAAGTCACATTTCCACTGACCCCAGATCTGTTTGCTGTACTAAGTTAGAAGCCTGTGACACTTTGAAGGCTTTTGCTGCAGGGCGAGTTCAGAAAATGTTACCAAACCTGTAGGCACCACAGATGGCAGACTCATGGGTACCACACCCAGAGGTGTTTGGTTAGCAGTGAGAGGGTGATGTGCTCAAGGACATCCTTCAGTGACATACTGGATGTCACCTGCACTGCTTTGTGCTGAGTGGACTCAGCGGCTGAACAAGAGACTTCAAGATGTCAGGATGTCGCTCTCCTTTTTCTGTGAGATGGGCCACGCATCCTTCCTACTAAGGTTCTTTTATAACATCAGCCAACAAAAGGCATGGCAACATATCAGTAATAAATGAAGCAGTATGACCAGTGTGTCACATGCTGTCCACTCTTCCTCAGGTTCAACAGATCCGTCTACTTGATATCAGGGTTCCTCTTCTCATACTCCCCATTTAAACGTATCCTCAGAATGCTACAGGAGTTTGTGCCAGAAAGAAGGAAGAGAGTCTAAGCTCTGAAGGCTTAATTTCCTAGGTATTTAAATACTACTCTGGTCTTCTAGTTAATTCCAGAATGGGTATTTCTCATTAAATCCAAGCATAGTTCAGTTCTACACGACCAATATTAACTTCTTATGGCATTTATAGAATTCTGTAATAAAACGTAATTAATTGTTCTTCACTGCATCAAAGCCTGAACAGGATGTCAGCAATTGGATGTGCCACAAGAACATCCTATTTATTTCAGATGTTGGAAGAGAGGAGGATGGTTGATAAAAAAGGCTTTAGTCCACTTTTCCAGTTGTCTTACTCTAGTTAATCTCCGAATTGTTACATTAGACTTGCCAATGCTGCAATGCCTTCTTTAAAATAGATGTTATTTTAAAAAAAATTAAAAGAAGATATTAGAAAGAGCATTTCAGAGGAAGAGGTTCTCAGACTGTGGTCTATCAACCATCAGAAGGTAGCTGAGAAAATGGCAAAGCTTTAAGCACACATACATTCATGCAAGCAAACAAACAAAAAAACCCAGCCATAAGATTAAAGTAAGAACCAAGCATTCAAATTTAGCCTATTTTTCAATTGAGAGTGTTTAAAAAGTACTATGGCAGTGCTACATATATTAATAGTTTAAAAAAAAAAAAAAAAGAGAGACATAGAGGAACTGGATCAAATTCAGTCTTTATCGAAGAAGACAGATGTTAGCACAGTCAATAGAGTTCACTTAAAGTCTGAATGGGTCCTATTCTATGACTAACAAAAAGCATCATTAAGAAAGGGTGCAAACTTCGGTATATTGTGTGTGGACATGGAAATGGGCCTTAGAAAAGATGTATAATTGCCTTTATACTCACAAGTGGCTTCTCTGCATCCTATCTATGAAGCTGTGTCCTCCTGCCTCTTCCCATTACTCAAAGTCTTAACAGACCTGCTGTAAAGCTCCCTCCACCTGCATACTGCACGGCTTGGTAGGAATGATCATTTCTGCATTATTTAAAAACAGCCCCTTCAAGGCACAGATGGTTCCTGCTGAAAGTAGCACAAAGTTGTATGAGAAGCGTCAATCTTCTCCCTGCCTGACCTCACGCCCCCCCAGCTGCCCAGGACATCTTCACCTCGTACTTAAAATTTCTCAACTGGGAGAGGAAACGAGGAGGTTCTCCGCTGCAGTTAATTTGGGCTTTGCCACGCTTCTCTGCCAGCTCCGGCTGTATTAGCAGCTTTTAGCTGTCTCAGCCCACATACTGCACTGTTGTGCTACAATAGCAGCTCAATTACCACAGGATAAATCTTCTGTTTAAGCTTCTGAGGCAAGTCCTAGTTGGAAGCTATTCTGCACGCGAGCAAAATCAGGGATGCTGTGGAGTTGTACCCCAGTTATCCTGGGAACCTCGGGTTTATGATGAGGCAAAACAGCACCTCTCCAGTTCAGATGGAAGGCGACAAGGAGACAGAAATCTGAAAAATCAGAAAGCCCTGATTCCCAAACTAGTGCTTTCACAGGCTCACAGCATCCACAGCCAGCTCTGGGGTAACCAAGATCTGTGGCTCTTGCAGGAGCCAGACCTCTGGGCCTGTTTATGAAAGACTGACACATTTCATCTCCCTTTGGCAATCAAATTGGAGGTAAATTTTAAAACCTTTCGAGATTTTGAAGAGGACAGAGTGCAGCACTGTGCTTTGTTTTTCTTTACTTTTGTTTTCAGTTAGACTTCTCCACAAGACATTACTAGTATTACCAAGTGAGTAAGTTTCGAAAACCTGTGTGCCATTGATAGTCTCCCCATCATGTTTTCTTCTCCAATTCAATATGCAAACAAGACTTCAAAATGGTTTTACTGAGCCCACAAACCTGTATGGATAGCAAGAGGTGTGATGGGATGATTGTTGTTGCAAGAGTTATTTTTTCCTGCCATTTTTTAAAGTCTATCGTCATCACAGTACTAAAGATACTCCTTATGATTTTCTTCCCTAAACTCAGGAGAATGAACCCAGCTATTTTCTTTAATAGGTATTTATTTCAGGACAGCTCAGTGCTGTGAAGGCAGCATTACTGAGGAGTCTCACATCTTCCCTCTAAAGGGAGAAAGGTCGTGGCAGTGCAAAGTCCTGAGTCAATAACCACATAAGCATATGTGTACATACCATCCCAAAAGAGGCTGCTTTCTTCACTTTCTGCCTTGCTGCTGAAGCAACTGCCTTGTCGCTCCCCCCTCCTCTCCCCTGATCACCCACATTCTCCCCAAGAACAGCCTCCATCCCACAGCAATAAAGTACAGCAGAAAATACTGCAAAACAACCTCCTCCTGTAAAATAAGTGTCACCGTTAAATTAATGAGCTGTTTCCATCCTAATATGCCAGTGGAACGCTCCCATATTTTTTGCTTTGTGAGGAAAACACTCAACAGCTGTTCTGCCTTGACAAAAAATTTACTTTGAGTTCTCAATTTTCTAAGAAGTTTGAATTTCTCCTCCTTTGTCACTGACACCCATATAAACAAACCAGCTGAAAGCCAAAAATCCTCAAAACCACAACCCAGAGGAGTCATGCTGCAAAGCAAATCAAAAAGAAAACTGAGTCTAGAGCTTCTGCTTTGAATGTCTTCTTTAATCAGGCTCTGAAGGATTAATTCAGCAGGGTAGGGCAGACTCTGTTGGTTTATTTAGTTACTTATTTTAAGTTTCAGTTCAGAGTCAAGTTCTCTCAGTGCTTTTCATTTAACTGACGCTATTTCAGCATGAGACATCAAATACCAGAGGCCTCCCTGAAATCTGTGTGACTGATCTTATGTAATTAATGCACTCTGAGCTACCAGAGCACTCTGGTAATTAATGCACTCTGAGCTTCCAACCAAAAAAGTTTCAAGAGAGTTTCACTCAGGGTGCAAAGGTCTCCATGCCTACCTTTTGGGTTGGGTTTGTTTAATATAGGCTCCTGCACAAGCTGGGGGAAGCACAACATGCACACACAGGTATCAGCTGCACAGAAACTTTGTTCGTGTCACTAATCAGCTATTTCTGTTTCAACTGACATTCAGTTTTTCAACTGAGATTCAGTTTTTAACCTGAAATTAGTTTGTTGTAATTAAAATCATGTATTTCTACTACAGCAGTAATATAAAGGGACAGAGCCTCAGAAGGAAAAAAAAAATTAAATTATTTGACTTTACGTAAGCACAAATTCCTGATTGGGAGCATTTTGTATGCTGGGGTTTGTCTTCTCAACCGGTCACTGGAAGAGTGGCAAAAGTAACTTGGGTCTATGTCACAGAGTCAGAGGAGAGCAATAGTATTTGCAAAAACATAGCACCGTAATTAGAATATGAGCAGTGCGGCTCATTTAGGAAGCACTAACACAGAGAAGCCTGGAAATGACTCATCTCATATGTACACCTCTGAATACACGCAGGTTTGCTGCTTTTTTACTCTAACAATGTTCATCTGCAGTAAGTTTTGTTCTCTGGATACCTACACATTAATTGGCAGTTTCATTTCTTATGCTGCTAAAACAATTAACAGTATAATAGTTTTCAAAGAGCCTTCTAAGCTGTTTTGTTAGATGCGCTACAATTTGAAACAGTAGGATATCACCCTTCGTTCTGGCTGAGGCTCCTGGATCTCAACATCTTCTGTTTGACACTCAGATCTGTTGTACTTTACTTACACAAAAGTCCCCCTTTCTTTTTCAGCAGGACTATTCAAATGCAAAGCTACCTACCAGCACTTGCAGAACCATGGCAGTGAGCAAACACAATTTCATTCCCTTTATTCTACTGTTTCCCCAGCATAAAAACCCTCCTGATCTTCTACAACATTATCTCATACCTTGTCCGTCTTTTTTTCTTGTTTTTCCAATATGGCCATGTTTTCTTTCAGAATTTTCACAATCTCAGCAGGATTTTTGTGCGATTTACTGAATAAAGGCATGGTTTTTCTTCACCTGGATTTCTTCCTTCAGGATAGAAGAGGATTGCCTTAAATCAAACGAGAAACAAAAATAGCTTTAAGGCTTGTACCAAAATGCAATAAAAACACAAAAAGACATTATGAAGAAGAAGAGGTTATGCCTCGGGCACTGTATTTTGCTTCAGCTACTCAGTAGAGCAGTAAAAGCTCTCAGGTACAGTTACTGCAAGTTCATCCAGGACTCACAAGCCACCATTAGCCCGTGGAAAGCAACTACTCAGCACCTGCACAGGAGCTGCACGCTTTCTAAATCCGCTGACCAAGAGGTCAGCGCTCCATCAAGTCTGTGCCTATATGCAATGCTTTTTGGATGATGAATATCTGGCAGGTTCCACTAGATTTCTGACAAGGGTTTCTGTCAAACTTCACCAGCTTCCTCACAATGTCGATAACTAACAGTCGACGCCAGCAAACCAAAAGTGTCCTCTGTTTAGAGCTTCACAAGATAAGGTCCCAGCTTCTCCACCATCACTCCTTTTTCTACAGCTACTTTTCTTTTTCAGCCTAAACCTTCTCGAGAAGAAGCAGTTTAAGCTATCCCCTAAGTCTGACAAGAGTTCAAGAATCTGTGGGTCAGATCTCACTTGTGTAAAAACATTGCCTGAATTAAATAAGGAATAGAGGATCAGGCCTGAATACGGACACTAATGTTTCCATGACATTTAAATGAAAGACAGCATTTTAATGAAACTGTTTTGTTTAATTGAAAACACTCTTCCTCTTCATGGTTAGAAAGGCAAATACCACATCAGTGTATTTATACATGAAAGAAACCAAGTGGCTTAGTTTCTGCTCCTACATAGCATTAAATTGTGAATTCCCATGGGTTTTGCTGAGGGTCAATACAAAGATCTATTGAAGTCAACAGACAGACTACAGATGGGAAGGTGCTCTGGTTAAGGCAGTACCACTTTCCACGGAGAGCCCAGCACCGTTCTGGACTACAATCCAGCTTGTACAATAAGGAAGAAGAGGTAAAAAATAAGCACCAGTAAAAATAATCTCAAACTTTCAGACAACCATAACCACCCCTCCCCACACACATTTGCAAGATTAGTTGTGAAAATATTAATATATACACAAACCACTTCAATCTCCTTATTCTTCTTCAACTTTTAGAATTAAAAAAAGCTTTATAGAAGATGTTTTAAAGGAGGGAACTAAATTATCACAATGTACACAATATAAAGAAGAAAACAGAATGGTGTGACTTTTTCCCAGTGGTCCTGAAGAACCAACTCCTCTCATGCTTCGTTGTTACTACCCACACGCTACAGAGTCCATAGGGAAGTATCACCCCACTTGAGCCACACATCCATGTGTACTAATCCCCCAATATCCTATGGAATTAATACCCAGATTAGATATATGTTCTATTATAACTATAAATAGCAACCATACAAAGCAGCCAAGAACAAAATTCAAGCCATAGAGGAGTACTTTAAAAAAAAAAATTCTATACAGACTCTGTCCTAACACCTTATTAAAAACTTTACAAAATATTTTTGCAGATTATCTTTACAAGAATAGTTTTTATGACATGCAGGAAGCATTTTCAAATGTCTTACTTAACCCAAAAGTTCCTTTATAGTGTCCAGAGTAGGTGACTTTGCATATAGCTTCTCATTTCTTGCTAGGTCAGTTTTACAGGAATATTTTCATGTTGAACGTCTGAAAGTTCACCTTTTTCAGATTTCCATTTTCAAGCTCCTCATGGTTCAGTTCAAACTAATTTTTATTTCTGCAGCTTTGGCTACATGCCCTTCACTTCTTGGATGAGCTCTCAGCTCTGAAATCCTGCTCCCATGGAGCTCACAACTGCAAGCTTTGGTAGCACCATCCAACCAGCAGAGTCATACCTCAGCCTGACAACATGAGAGACTTGAAGACTGGGCGTACTAACAACTGAACTCACCTGGGCATGTCCAGCTACATAAAAGCATGGGAAAAGACTGGGATGTCAGTATTATGCAATAAATTCGTTTAAACACTTCTAGCAAGCACCAAGCACCCCTAATCCTCCACGTGCTGCAATCAGAAGATTAGTAACTCAAAACATGTTCTGAGAAGGGCCTGATTCTGCATGTTTTTATTATCTGTGAAGACATGCCATGAGGATGTGAAGATGCAAGAGAGAGAGTCTGAGAGCAGGAGCTTAACAGACAGAAGTCTCCACATGAGGAAAAGGAAATGGGGAGATAATTTAATTTTTAGATTGAAGTACTCATGAGCTAGAGTTAAAAGGTTTAAAAAAAAAAAAAAAAAGTCCACATTTCTGCTGGAAATGTTGACTATAAATTATAAACACATTTTCCTCCCAAAAAGTAACTTGCAAAGCTGTCTAGAGTATGGTGTCTATATTTAAATAATCACTAATTTGGCCGCAAAACTCCAACAACCAGCTAGCACTTTTCCACTGTATAGTTCCAGTCTCACCACCAAGTCAGCACTGCACTGCCCAGTGATAAAATGCCATTTCTATTCACTTCATACCAGTGTCCTAATGGCAACAGCAAAATCACCGATAATAAGGCAGGAAGGGACTCAAGAGACTGTTCAGTTCATCCCTCCACTGAACAGAGCCAAGTCTCTGCTTCACTTCGTTTATCAGTCTTACATACAAAGCAAAGGATCTGCTGTATACAAGTGGAGGAAGACAGAGAGAAAAAGGGAAGAGCTCCACATGTGCATCAAATAACATCTTTGGATGTACTCCTTTTCAGGATGCAGTTTTTAACCCATCAGGATCTGGTAAAAGATGATCCATCACTTTAGGAAATGTGTACTAGCAGCTACAGGTTATGGTCCCTTTTCCTTCTCCATGCAGGAATCTGCCAGGGGGCAGAAGCTATTCACAGTTACAGGTAGAAGTGAATGGGGGTAAAGTCACTTTGCTGAGACCTGGGACTTGTGCTCCTTAATCTTATGGTGGCTATCATAAGGCACATGGCCAAACAAGGACTCCTCTCCTCCAGCTTTGCTCCTCATGACTGGATTCTCCAGCTTCAAAGAAAGCCCAAGCTCTTGCTAAAGCTCCTAACACAGCTGGGCACTTCTGCCCTGTCCCCCTCCTTGTACCAGCTCTCTGCTCTCTAAGCTTTACTTGGAAGGACTTCTCTTCAGTAAAGACACTAATTTGGTTTAAATTCCCTATTCCTTTCATCACTTATTTTTGAAACTTGGTATTTCCCAGGCATCTAGCCCTCTGTCAAGGTTGCTTGAAATTGGCCAGTAAGTTCAAAAGTTGTCATGGGAAGAGAAGTAGGATGAGAGATGGACAGTGTGAGCACATAACCTTTGTTTTCTCAGGAAACCAGTCTAAAAATAACTGAAATACACAGATGAATGACAACTGAAAAGAAAGGTAGCTCATACTACAATCCCTTATGAGTATATTTTTAGACAAAGAAAACACAGTAGAATCCATGCATCTAACATGGAAATACACTAAACTGAATATAGTAGAAACTAAACTAGTTGAAGGAATATTATGACATAAAGGGAGACTGACTGTCTGAGAAGGTAAGACCAGTTTGGGGATGGGATCATATTTAGTGAGGCACAGGAATTAAAAGCCTACCCCAAAATTGTGGTGACTCAAAATACTGTGTATTATCCACACAGAAGAGGATTGGAGTATCATCACCTGAGAAACTGGATTGCCTCAAGGACTAAGATAATAAAAATGGGATCAAAATAAAAGTAGAAAGTATCAGATAATGCTGAACATTGGAAGAGACAGGAAGTTTGTAGATGCCCCATCCCTGGAAACATTCAATGTCAGGTTGGACGGGGCTCTGAGCAACCTGATCTAGTTGAAGATGTCTCTGCTTATTGCAGGAGGGTTAAACTAGATGACCTTTAAAGGTACCTTCCAACCCAAACCATTCTATGATTCTATGAATATCTGCTTCAAGGACTGACCATGAGAAATGACAGATAACTGGTGACTATGCCTGTATTTTATAAACAGCAGAAAGACAGACACACATCTGTTACGGATTAAAAAAGTAATTGTCAGTAGAAATACAAAGGTATTCATGTCTTTGTACAAAGTCTTGATAGAACTTCACAAAGAACATTGTCCACAATCCTGAACACCTGAAGTCAAGTAAAATCAACAGAGATTAGAAAGGGCGCAGAGAAGGACCCTAGGCTGGCCAGAAAAGTGGGAAGACCAGCAAGCCTAGGAGGTTAGAAGTGTTCACCTTGGCAAGCTTAAAATAAAAGTACAAGGAAGCTGAAGAAGGTATTTTGGCTCAAATAACAGTAACACTTTATTTATGCAGAAGCAAATGGCTATAAACTGCTGATGAATAAACGTAAGCTGAAAATGTAACGATTTCACACCATTGGAGCTTTGAGATTTTGAAATGACGTACTCTACCAGGTACAGTACAGAGCATCTGTTCATAAATTTTTGACGCTGCTGTCTGGCAGCAAGGGACAGGGCTGAATGAGCCCTTTCTTTCCTACTTTCTAGGAAAACTTTTTCCAGCTGATGGTTATTCAACATGTTTTTATAACATCAGAAATGCATTGTGGACACTCCTGAGGGACCAGCCAACTTCTTAAACATTTAGTTGTGATGATGTTATTTCATCAGTGCTCCTGTGAGTAGCTCATGAGACTGAGGAAAGAATCATAGAATGGTTTGAATTGGAAGGGACATCAAAGATCATCTAGTTCCAACCCCCCTAACATAGGCAGGGACACCTCCCACTAGACCAGGCTGCTCAAAGCCCCAGCCAACCTAGTCTTGAACACACCCAGTGTTGGCACATCTACAACCTCCCTGGACAACCTGGACAACCACCCTCTAAGTGAAAAACTTCTTAATTTCTAATCTAAATCCACCCTCTTCCAGTTTAAAGCCCTTACCCCTCGTCCTATCACTACAAGCCCTCATGAAAAGTCCCTCCCCAGCTTTCTCATAGGCCCCCTTCAGATACTGCCTTCAGATACTGGACGCACAGTGAGGTCTCCTCGAAGCCTTCTCTTCTGCAGGCTGAACAGCCCCAACTCTCTCAGCCTGTCCTTGTAAGAGAGGTGCTCCAGCCCTCTGATCATTTTCGTGGCTCTCCTCTGGACCTGCTCCAACAGGTCCCTGTCCTTCTTGTGCTGGGGGCTCCAGAGCTGGACACAGTACTCCAGGTGGGGTCTCAGGATAGCAGAGTAGAAGGGAAGAATCATCTCCCTCAACCTGCTGGCCACACTTCTTTTGATGCAGCCCAGGATATGGTTGGCTGTCTGAGGTGCACTCACGCATTGTTGGCTCATGTTGAGCTTTTCACCAACCAGCACCCCCAAGAAACCACTGTATCTCACCAGAAGGACTCTCAGAGGTTGTCTCTCCCGGTCATGGGGAAAATGCCCTGGCAGTGCTGTAGGAAGAATGGTGGTTTCCAAAGCCTGCTGTAGCCATCAGTATGAACAGGACATTTCAGCTGCCAAAGTTGGAGAGTGCACATTTTACGAGCTCTACTTTTACAAAAACACTTTTAGGCAATATAATTCCGTATTTGTTCAGGAGAACAAAATGGCACTGATTTTATTTTAGGTAAGTGACAGACATGCCAAAAGGCAATTTTAGAGCATCTCTTTCTAAATGCTTGGTTGTTCCTGTTCAAATCAAAAAAAAAAAAAAAGAAAAGAAAAGAAAAGAAAAGAAAAGTGTATCACATTGACTATAGCAGTGAGTTGAATCTAGAGGTGGAGGAGGTTTACAAGCCATGAGTTTTAGGGTATTCAGTAGCCTGTCAAAGTAAGATATCATCCCTTCATAGTCAGGGCACGCCTTCCCTCAGAGGCCTCCAACTCTGCAAACATTTAACCAAGATGGAGAACACACTTCCAAAAAAGCCCTCCATACCTGCTGGTACTCTGCCCACTCTGCCAAGGGAGAGGCTGAAGCACAGAAAGATTAGAAGACTTACCCAAGGTCAAGTAAAAAAAATAAATCAGTGGCTACGTCACGAAAGAAACCTTGATCATTTGACACCAAAACCTATGCTTTATCAGTCTTCAAAATATCTCCTCTTCCAGTTTATCTGCTCACGAAGGGAATGCACTAAAATAAAAATCAGTGCAACTTGAGATCTTTAATACAACTGTAAAGTACAGTAAGAGATCTGGTTCTGTTTACAGGCACTCCAATTTCTTTAATCATACACTTTCTCAAAAGATTACAGTGCAACTGAGCTTGCAAGCACAATAAAGGAAAAACGTAGACAGCAACATCACTCTACTCACCAGCCCAACCCATTACGAAGTGACCCAGTTAAGCAGCTCGGTGACAAATGTTTCCTCCTGCCCACGAAGACAAGAATGGGAGAGAGCACGTGAGCCCATCCACACATTCTTCGCAGACATTCCTCTGGACAAGCCATTTGGTCTTCAAAAATGAATGAGCAAAAAAATGCCCTTCCCTTCAAGCATCAGACATTCGTCCTGTCTTAGTTCCTAACCTTTATCAACTTATTGATCAGAATCAAAACATTTCAATAATTCACACTGGGCAAGAGCTTCTTGAACAGAAAAAAAGACTTTCATTTTCTGTTCACCCCAGTGTGCCTAGACCCATACGTTTGGGGCCTGAATTAGCACACTTTCTTCATAATTTTGCCTAATTCAGTCTCCACATAATGGAAGAGATGCTTTATTCCCTCCTCATTTCTCCCTCCTACCATGCTTGGGAAAGTTGTTGCAATTATAGAGTCACGTACTCAAACCACAGCATGGAAGCCCCCATGTGTGGTGACCACCTGGAGAAGTCCAACCTGTCCTCTCCCATGCAGTCCCCTCAACACAATCCATGTTT
Organism: Eurystomus gularis; assembly: GCA_013400335.1. NCBI lineage: Eukaryota > Metazoa > Chordata > Aves > Coraciiformes > Coraciidae > Eurystomus > Eurystomus gularis. The sequence continues at coordinate 56,699 of VZZY01019821.1, read as the reverse complement.
CATTTGACACACAGAAGGAATCAGGGCTCCACAACAAGTAACTTCTCTGCAAATCCTCAATGAGCTGTGGATTTTGGAAGGTACATTGCAAATGAGACAAAAGATTAACAAAAGAGAGGACAGTTTTATGGTTAGGGTGAATGAATGCCATCTCTGCTTGGCAACAAAATTACTCCAAAACCTCAAGAATTTACTCACCGTAAGCCTTGCCGTTGACTACTTGTTGCATTACCTAGAATGAAGGTGGATACTGGCTGAAACTTCACCTGAACTCACAAAACGTAGTAATGCCTACCATAGTCGTTCTTTTTTAGCAGCTGGCAAGAATCCTGAAGATCACACATGGAAAATAAGTAGGCAGCTCTGCCCTTAATCTGATCACCTCTACAGAATGAGGATAATAATATCACATAGTTGTTCAATACTGTTACGAAACGGAAGGCATTCATGGTGATGCTCCACTCAAGTGTTGTGGTGTAGCTCTATGGAAGCACTCAAAGAAATTAATAATTCTATTTTTAATTGGGTGCTTGAATGCCCATTCAATCAAAAACCAAAAAGCTATATAGTCTTTCAGCAACCATGGGGGATAAAACAGAACACCGAATAGCTCACATGGTGAGCCAGGTCAGGGAAGCAACCCAGGTTAACAAAAAATAACCTAGTGGGGAAAAAAAAAGGTCACACAGGTTTCCAGTCCAGTTCTCCCCACAGTCTTACAAAGAAAGGCACAAGCACAAGAGGGGAAGAAGGGGATGGAAGGAGAGCAGAGAGACAGGGCTGCTGGAGCAGATGCTGCAGCTCAGATGTTCACCAGCCAAACCCAGAAGGAGGCAGTGATGATGGGAAAGGGAGTGTAAATGTATGAAGATACAAATTTAATGAAAGTATCCTGAGCAGGGTACAAAGAACAGACTACACTGGCAGAGATAAATGCCAGAGTTAAAGTTAGGAACTATTTGAGTGTTTGACTTTGCTGCCCAGTGTCCTTTTACTGCAGCAAGTCCTGTACTAGCACATCTATTATTATTATTATAAAATATTTAGTACAAAACAGCATTTGCACACTGCAACGCCAGGTAACATTCAGAACCCATGCAGAAGCAGCATCCTGTGGCACCCTACTCACACCAGCATCAATCATCTCTGTATCACAGGATTACATGGGCTCTCCCACTCATGCTAATGAACTAGCCAGAAGTAGCCAGTTATTACTTTATGTTGAATAAGATTAGAAAGATAGAAAATCAGCGGTTTTACAGCCACCACATTTGCAGGATTGACAAGTCAAGAATATTTGAGATCCCTATATCCATTTATCACCATGGAGGTCTTTCAAACTTCAAAAATTAAGATTTCCATTCCATATCTAACTGCAGTCCATAGCAAAACTCCCACAAGCTCAGTTATGCAGAAAGAGGTCTCTTAACTAATGTCTCTGAAGTACACACAACTTGTAACAGAATGGTCCTTAACAGCTTGTCATTTCCTTAAGTAAAAGGGAAAGCAATTTCCATTTCTAGTAGTAACAATAACTGTAGAAATAAGGGAAACTGGTAATACAATTTAAATACCATAGGTAGCAGCCAAGAGGGAATAAGACTTCCTCTGAATCCATTAGTGAGGAACATGAATGCTATTTTTGCTTTTCGTTCAATATTACTGAAAGTTACCTCTCTTCACAGCATTCACTTGGCTGTGTTCTTATCTAGCCTGCTATGCTACATTCAAGAGCTTCATAACACATTAAAACAAGTTTTTATAGCAGTAATTTCACTTTACTACTATATTAGCCCAATAAAGAGTCTTTGCTTGGAAAAAACCCCTTCCCTTAAGCTCAATGAAATTTCTGCCTGATAATGACTTCATGGGCAGCCCACTGCACAGAATGAGCGTTTCAGGTGAAAATCACAGAATCACTTAGGTTAGAAAAGACCTCTAGGATCATCAAGTCCAACCTTTGTCCAACATCTCCCTGATCCCTAGACCATGTCCCGAAGCGCCACATCTACTCGTTTTTTGAACACCTCCAAGGATGGTGACTCCACCACTTCCCTGGGCAGCCTGTTCCCAGACTGTAGGTTGCCGAGACCTAATGACTGTAAATAACGAGATGGTTAATTTACACACGCAGTTTCTTGTGACAGTTCACGCACACGCTCATCTTTCCTTCATCTTTACCCGCTCCTCGATGTCCTACGCAGGCGGCCACCCTCTCTCTCATTCCTCTGCATCTCAAGCACCAGCCCGCAGCTGCAGGCAGTCAGCGGAGAGGAGCAAGAGAAATGATATATTGCAGCTATTTTATTTTTGGAAACTGCACTCTAAAGAAAGCCATTTCCAGCGATACTCCACGGCCACGGCGCGCTCGGTCGCGGAGCCAGCGCCTTACGTAACAGGAGAATTGTTTAAGGGTCGCCTGCTTTCCCGAAGCCACCCCCGGTAACACAGTCTACACAGCCATAAAAAGCGAACGGCGGAACGAGCGCGAAGCAGCAGGCGAGCGGTTTACCGGGAGACGGCTGGTGCTACCTGCAAAGAGGAAGAGTTACCGTTAAATCCAATCAAGCCTCGCTGCCGCCGGGCGGACATCCCCGGGCTGCCGCTCGCTGCGTGCGGACCGCGGGCGGCTCCTAGGCGGCCCTGCGCAGCC
>VZZY01019821.1:34654-53862 GCA_013400335.1 Eurystomus gularis | reverse complement strand
GGGCTGGCAGGCTCGCCCCCCCCCCGCCCCAAGCCTCCACGTCAGAGGAACGCGTGGAACAGCAAAGGAAGAAGCGGCGGCTCCGCCGAGAGGTTCCCGCGGGGGGGGATGCGGCGACTCCGCGTCACTTCTCTAAGTTTCCAGCCCCCCTCCCAAGCCTGGGGTGCCGGGGAGGCTTCGCGGACGGGTCCTGGCACCGTCCCGGGGCCGAGGCTGCTGCAGTTCGGTCGTTCACCTTGTCGTCCTGCCGAATGCGAGCGAGGGAGCCCAGCAGCGGCGGGGGTTACTAGACAATAATAAAAGCAACATGCTCAGGCACCGCATCTTTCAGCCGAGCCCTGCTCGGAGAGGCCGAAGTTAAACCGCTTCCTGCCTTGACCGTGTATTATAACATAAAGATCCAAACCCTTTTCCACAGTAATCCTTTCCACAACTATCCTTTTCACAATAATCCGTTCCAAAACAAACCTTTTCCACAATAATAACATAAAGACTCAAACACCTTTCCCCTATAACGCTGGAAGGAGGGAAAAAACCCCTGCAGTATACTTCAAGCAAAATTTAAATCCCACTGAAGAAAAGCACTAGCCTAAAGTATTTTTTCAAATGATGGCGGAAAAAGAAAATAATCATACAGTTAAAGTATTCTGAAACAAGTACTACCAGCTATTATCACATAAATACAGCAAAATGCAATTAAAAGAATTTTATTACAAATTCATTTTTCTCTCTCGGCAGCTATTGCTCAGCAAGCACCCCATATTCCCAAAGGGAATGGCGAGTGCTTCCCCCCACTCTAACAGGCGTTGAGAGCAGGGACAGGGGGATACCTTACCAGCCACCGCAGAATGGGACTTAAATCCCATCTTCACCCAGATCTCAGCCGAGCTCCAGTAGGGATGAGAGCCCGGCGCATATTTCTGCTGAGCTCACCAGTTCCAGGGGAGATTTCACCTCCCGTCCCCTCTTCCTCAGGGCAAAGCACAGCCAAAGTCCTACATTATTAAAAATTATCCTGTATGCTACATTTGCTCCGGGAGCTTTCTTAGCCCCCGCCACATGCCAGTCACATCAGATCTTGACTTAGGGCTCACCTGCAGTAGCTATTCACAGCCCTACATTAAAGGCAACGAAAGCAGCATGAGAAACCTCGCTTCTGAGGAATACAGATGAAACAGCCACCTTTTAAAGGGCTAACATCCTCTGCCTAACCAAGGCAAACAGGAGCATCCCGAATCCTCACTCTGAAGAGCCAAGAATCAGCAGCTTGCCTGTCCCTCCCGGGCTAGCGAGTCAGAAGTCGTTCCTGCTCCCTTACCCTCCCTGAATTTGCTCCTGTGTTTGCACAGGAGGTGCTAAGCTGACCTCAGATCAGCAGACTTATGTTCTCAAGTTATCTGCAAAGCGCACCGCCGTTTGTGCTTGCGCTGTACCCAACAGACATTGAGATACCTTCAGCCCTGTGGTTTCGGACTGCCCTGAACAGTACTGGGAACAGGCAGTAGTGCTGCTCCCGCTGCACCCAAAAGTGCTGCAACAAGTGACACCAAGTGGCAATTTCTGCTCCAAACCCATAGTGAAATATTCCTCCAATGCAGAATTAAAAGTGGCATGTTAGACACTCCCAGGCAGGTTTTCTCTCCAGGCCACCTCCAGAGAGAGCGCAGTGAGGGACACTGCGGCCACCAAACTCGGAGCAGGACGATTCACCCTCCAAAATGGATCTTTCTCCATGAAACTTAGCGGGCACGTGGACAACTGGCACAGACTGATGTTGCACAACATGAAGGACCTGGGGGGGAAAACTGGCGCCGGGCATCATGTCATGGGCACCCTGCTTTGCCCCAGCTCGGTAGGGAGAGGGAAGGGGCACTGTGTCCTGCGGCAACTTACACCCACTCTGGGCTCGGCCCGTTCGTTTTTATCGGATACTGTGGCCTTTGGGTAAACGTCACAGCGAGAGTCAAACGATAAAAACTCTGCCCTTGGGCTACTACTAAAGGGCTACCAGCTTTTCCTAAGGCAACACAAATAATCTGAGTAGGACACGTCATTCATTTCCCCTGTGGGATTTTAAGATACTAACTTTCTTTCCTCTAATTCTCCGGAGGCAAATTCTATGCCCTCCACAGTGCATCCACCACCACTACAACAGCTAAAAAGCCACCCCTCTGTTGCCCTACAGAGTTCAATGCTGGTGGGCGCTATCCTGCAGTTCAATTATCACCAAAAATCTCTTTTAGTTACACATTAAGGGGCCCCACTGGATAACCTGTGTATCACCGAGTTCCCTGAAGTATTCACAAGGCTATTCTGAGTAAGCAGCCCTTTAGAAGCATAAGAAATTTATCTAGAAAATTACTATCCTCTGTTTTGGACTAAATATGTCTGTTTTCCTGGTTCTGAGGACTAAATTGAGTATGTACTCAATCTACAGAGTCTTCTACCTGAGAAGATACTTTGGGGCTTTACAGGAGCCCTCTACACACCAGGAGAGCAAGAAACATGCCTGCCCCTATCCCTGTATTGCAGCAGGAGAAACAGTGCAAAGCAGAGGAGCTAAAGGGGCAGGGGAATGGAAATCTCTACTATTCTAATACTCGTTTCATCTTCAGTGCAGTTAACTCTCAGATGACAGGAAAAGGCCCTGAACCATCCAACAGGAATTAAGCCATAATCACTCAGTGCTCTTACCTGTTTGGGGTTTTTTTGTCACTGAGAGATTGTTATATATTTTGAAATAAATCTTTTCTTTAATTCTTAATTTGTAGCCATCTCAAACCTGGAATGATGTGATTATAAAAAGACAACAATTATTTATAGTCTCAAAGTACACTGAAAGAAAAAAACCTCTGCTAAAGGACTCTAGTCTCCACATATTTAAATCCCATTATATTTGTTTCCTCTAAAGTGAGCAGAGTCCTCAGGGTAAAGCACAGTTAGAGTACTTTTGAGAAAATCTTTGCTTTCGTAACTTAAAATCATTCCAACTAATGAAGACCAAAGGAAGAAAACCCCAGTCCATTATTCCTGCCCTTTCCATTTATTTTCTGAAGTGGAAAATAGGAATTAGGGAACTTGAACAATGACTGTGGTAGCAATAGATTACAGCAGCAGATGATAAACATGCAGTACATTCCGCTTAATTCTGCTTATTTAATCACCCACTTCCACTCTGCCTCCTCCAAGATGATTTCCAGCATCCAGAAGCCCTAAACAGCCTCAGAAAACAACAACAATAATAATACATCCTTCCTTCCCCCAAAATTGCTCAATGCCATCAAAATTTAGTTCTCCGCAGCAACAGGTTTAGTTGTGTAGTGCGGGATATCAAGAGGAAAAATTTATAATACTAAAAAGATTTCCTTCATCCTCCAAAGCCTGAAAATTAAAGAACACCCTCACGCTAGGATTCATCCTACTCTTACAGATCCCAAGATACCAACATTATGGCAGTTTATCAGTGGAGAGGGATTAAAAACAAATTACTTATATTATCTACATTCTGTAAGGCTGTTACACTTTAACTCGAGGCATTTAGCTTTACAACATGGCAATATAAAAAGTGTGCCCAACAACACTTCTAAAACCTCACAAAATAAGAGGAGAGACTTTACAGTAACTTTGTGCTTCTATGTTTTTCTACAAGTTTGCTGATACTAATTTTCCTCGCTCCAAATTAATGCCATTAAAACTCTTATTTGTCTAATTGATCCCCAACGCAGACATATAACAACACCCCCACTTTCTCTCTTTCTCCCCCGTATAACCTCAGGGGGAGGTTATAAAGCCTAGCCTACAGACCAGGCCTCCCAACTGAGCCTACACACCAATCCCACCCAAACAGCCACCAGCACCAAAAGGCAAATTAACATTTGGTTTCTCATCTAAATACAAAACAAGGCAAAAATAGGTACCATCTATGGAGGGGCAAGAGGTTCTCCCTCTGGCCATTTAAAAAGCAGCAAAGCTTCTAGCCTCTCTCCGGACTACAAAATTGAAATTTCTTTAGTAAAGTGTGGGGAAACAGAGAGCAGCCAGCAGCACTGGCAGACCTGAGGCTGCATTTTAGCTGAAGTAAGCAGGGGGGATTTAAATAGATACTTTGTATAAACTATTCCTAAAAATGCAAACATGTCTTCGATGGTTTTCCCCTGTTCTTCCTGGCTCCCTCTAGTGCTTTTAAGCACATACTGCTTTTTCCTTCCTACTTTATTTAATGTAAATATAAGTAGTTGCTAAGATATTTTGTTTTAAAGAGCTGCACTAACTCTTATAAACTGCTCAGGAGCTTTTTCTGAACATATTATTCACATGTACATCAGCTATCATGCACTGCCACTGGTCTTTCTACCAGAAACTTTTATGTATTAAATACTTCATCTATAGGCCAGTGTATTTAAAATTTTACTCATTTTAAAGGTATCCATCAGCTCCATCCTTAGAGAAAGCCAGCTAAAATGAATCCCTTTCCTTGCACATTCCCACCCCAAACAGGAATTATGTCTAAAGAGGTTACTAAAGCCCAACAGCTGAAAAGAAAACAGATTAAAATTTTATGCCTGCTCTAAGGCATCACTTATAAAATGTTAATTGAATCCCTTATCTACTGTGTCCCAACAGAAAACACAGTTATGAGTGGAAGAACAGTGAACTCATGACATCATGCTTTTTACCTGTGGATATACACAAACAGAAGCTGGTCCTCCAATATCAGTAACTCTCTGAAGAGCTGAGCAGGTATTTTTAATATAATTAAAGCCTCCACCTCTCCAAACTGCTTCTATCCCATTTCTGTACAGTCAGCCACTTCAGTAGCCACATTTGTTTGTTTAAGGTCCATTCGGGGAATTAAAAATGTGAACAGGAAAGCTCATTTCAGAAGGAACAACAAAACTTCCCCAAGCAATTTTCTTAATGTTAAGCACAAGTTAGTATACTGCATGTTATGACATCCAACGCGCAAAAAAAATCCCTATATATATTCCCTACGACTTCCCTAGGGAAAAATACCAGGCAAATCAACCTCCTTTTGATTGTTGTTTCGGGTCAAATACACTGATGGAAATCTTCTTGGCAAACATCACTCCTGTACATCTCTCAATGAAATCTGACAGCTCCTTTACTGCACAGCACACAGATCTATACTTACAAACATTGTCACGCGCTCTGGAAGCAGTTCAAGAAATGACAGTGTTCTCATGCTAACAGTTGTTTACATATCTGCTGTCTTCCTACGGAAGCAACGGATAATTTCTTTTCTGTGTGTGTGTGTTTTTGCAGTGCGCGTTCACAAAATAACTTTATCTGCTATCAAAATCTACACCTCTGAAGGATAAAACACTGCTTACTGTCCAGTACAAAAAAAAAAGCCATGATTAGCACCGAGAGTAAGATGCCCCCCCTCCCCAAAATGAAAAAGGAATCTCAAGCTCTATCAGGCCAGGCATGAAAAGTTATCTAGTTGTCTTTGAAAAAAAACCACCTTATATCATAGTCAGAAGCTATCTGAGCCTGAACACCTGCAGAACACATTTTCTAACATCATATATGCATTCAGGACCTCAACTGTCTCTCTCATATGACATTCCTCAATGTTATGTGCAAACCTAACATCACAGAATCACAGAATCACAGAATGGTAGGGGTTGGAAGGGACCTCTGGAGATCATCTAGTCCAACCTCCCTGCCAAAGCAGGTTCACCTTGGGCAGGTTACACAGGAGCATGTCCAGCCAGGTTTTGAAAGTGTCCAGAGAAGGAGACTCCAAAATCTCTCTGGGCAGCCTGTTCCAGTGCTCTGCCACCCTCACAGTAAAGAAGTTTTTCCTGATGTTGAGGTGGAACTTCCTGTGTTCCAGTTTGTGCCCATTGTCCCTCGCCCTATCACTGGGCACCAACAAAAAGAGATTGGCCCCATATTCCTGACACCCACCCTTCAGATATTTATAAACACTGATTACAAGGAGACAAAATTTCATATCTACTAAATCAAGCAGAGATTTCCAAACCCAAGGAGTCGGAGCTGTAGGCCTCATAGCAGAATCGAGAGGGAAAAGTCCTGAAACCATTTCTTTCAACATAGCTCATAAGGACATAAAATTACGTCTGGCATTATTACTAATTTTGGAGTTTCTATCCAAGTACCAGTGAAAAGACATGGCTCATTTTCTGACAGCAGGCAGAATCCCATGAGAAGGTCACCTAGTGAAAGTCATACCCATTCAACTTTCCATGACGGCAGCAAGACAGGCTCTAGCTGTCATCATGGGATGAAATTACTTTCACAAGCACGCAAACTTCCATTGAAAGATTTCAGCACACAAAGACCTGTATCCAAACAGCTGCATATCAGCCAAGTAACTAAAGACGTAAACCTAAGCCATTTAATACCTCCTCATTTAAACCAAGAACTACACTATCTGTTTTTCCATTAAAAAACCCCACAGATGACATGGTTAGGAAGTCTAAAAGTAACATGGATGTGTGGCAATCTGTGAAAGAACTGACTTTTCTTTCAAAATTGAAGACAGATTCTACATGCTTTCTGTAGACTTATGAAATAAGATCTTATCTGGGGGAAAAAAGTTTTAAATGGATATTTACTACCAACACAGGAATTTAAAAATTGCAAAGATCTACTCTAGTTCTCACAAAGCATGAATTATTGTCTGACATAGCTCAACAGCTTCTTAAGCAAAAGGAGCTTTTTACAAGATCTTGGAACTTGACATCAATTTCAAGTGTTGGAGAATCTATGAAGCCCATCAATAAGCTAGTGCAATAGTTAACTAGTTACCACTTTAAATATTTTTCCCTTTTATGCAAGTCCAGATTCTTTTTTTACTTTCTACTTTCTGCCCCTGTGACTCCCGTATTTGCAAATGGATGCTCTTGAAGGCTCTCCAGTTTGTTCATGCATAGGTACATGATCAAATTGCTCCAACCAACTCAGGATTTACTTCTCCAGCGCTATCTACATTAAGTGTATAAATACGTTTTCCCCACATCAGCAGCAAAAAGCATTGACTTCAATTTAAAAACATGTCCTAAAAAAGCAAATCCATCAAAAAAATCCATCAAAAAAAGCAAATCCATCAACCCCCCCCTTCCCCCACCAGCAACGCTACAGGCTTGGGGAAGAGTGGCTGGAGAGCTGCCTGGTGGAAAAGGATCTGGGGGTGCTGGTGGACAGGTGGCTGAACATGAGCCAGCAGTGTGCCCAGGTGGCCAAGAAGGCCAATGGCATCCTGGCCTGTATCAGAAACGGTGTGACCAGCAGGAGTAGGGAGGTGATCGTGCCCCTGTACTCGGCACTCGTGAGACCGCACCTTGAGTACTGTNGCTGGTGAAAGGGCTGGAGAGCATGCCCTATGAAGAGCGGCTGAGGAAACTGGGTTTGTTTAGTCTGGAGAAGAGGAGACTGAGAGGAGACCTCATTGCCCTCTACAACTACCTAAAAGGAGGTTGTAGCGAGGCTGGTGTTGGTCTCTTCTCTCAAATTAGTAATGATGGAACGAGGGGAAATGGCCTCAAGTTGCGTCAGGGGAGGTTTAGATTAGATATTAGGAAGAAATTCTTCACTGAGAGGGTAGTTAGGCACTGGAATAGACTGCCCAGAGAGGTGGTGGAGTCACCATCCCTGGAGGTGTTTAAAGAACAAATAGATGCAGTGCTTGAGGATATGGTGTAGTGGTTAGAGAGATGCTAGGAGAAAGGTTGGACTTGATGACCCTGGAGGTCCTTTCCAACCATAACGATTCTGTGATTCTGTGAAACCTGATTATATTCCAGAAGTGAGGTCAATATTATTGGAAAGCAAATCTCCCATTCTGCGTTCAGTGTATTCAGCTACTATCAGCTCTTGGCTGCCACTTATCTACAGGGAGTGTCTTGGCCACTGTCTTGAGCCTCGATACCTTGTGGTATTGGTTTTTTTCATGGTGATTAACTTCTGTGGCAGATGTACCCACCCTGACAAAGACTTGACAAGACCGGAGCTTGCCAAGGACCCAACAGAGGTCGGCAGTTCATGGCCATTAAAACTTGATTGGCTTGTTTCAGGCCCTTAGCTTGCCATTGTCATGTGCTTGCCTCAAACTAATTAGAATTGACCACAGTTCAGACTCCACAAGGGTATAAATGGAGACCCACTGGAGAGCCAATCTGAGGCCATCCTCCTTGGAGCAGCAGCTGGGGACTCTCCCCTTGGATCGGGATGCCACCCAAGGAAGCTTCCCTGGCTTGAGTATGCCTTCACACCCCTCCTCCCTTTCTGGTGAGCAAATACTTCTTCTGGATACATCCTTGAGTCAGCCCTCACCCCATTTTGGGTGAGTGACACCCTTTCTAGATACCTTTGAGGGGAAGGTTTTCCCTTTTATGAATGAGTATATGCAGACTTTTGATCCTCTTTCTAAAAAAAATATTCACAAAACTTAGGAATTAGTTGTGGAGTGTTATATTCCTGCCTGACATCTGAACTTGTAATTTACTTTGGTCTGTCGGAGTGCCAGGTAATTTTTGGTTGTAATAAATCCACATTTCGGGTAGCTACTGCTGCCTGTTTTCTGGGTGCCTCTGTGAATTTCCCGAAGTTCTGAGTCCGTCTTTCAGAGGAGTCAGCGAATGTGCTCTTTAATTCAATCAAATACATGAGGCTATATCATCGTTTGTCATTCTTCTACTCTACATGGCCTAGATAAAACTGTCAGGAAGGATTTTGTATTTTCTCTCAACTGTATGTTCATTTGGGGTTGGTTTTTTTGCAAACAAACACCCAACGACTGAACATCATGAAATTGTATCTTAATTCAATAGTTCTTCATTGAGAGTAACATTTTTAGGAGTCAAGTTTCATAGATAGACTAGATCAAACCTTTAATCTAACAGATATACTAGACATTTTATAATACCTGTTTTCTATTAATCATCTTGAACAGCATTTGCTAAATGACAGTACTTAAAATCTTGGACAGTTTTACATTAGCCACTTAAAAAAAAAAAAAAGAAATCCTTGGTCTCCATAAATTTGTAACACAAATTTTCAAGTGTTCTTTCTATCTTTATTTACTGCTATAACATGATGGATTTGTTCATAGTCATATGATTCTTTGTAATATTCAGTTTTGTTCTCACTACAAATGTACATAACAGTTCTGTCTTTTCAGCATCACTGTTGACAACTTCAGCACAGCCATCAAGACATATGTCACTGTTCTTTCTGTTCATGGTATTTTTTTAGAACTTCTCCTTATTAGCCCTAGATCCTACAGAAAATCTGGAGAGTTTTCTTTAATCATCTTTGTAAAAACTTACTTATGCTTATTCTGATATATTGGCTCCTGCCCTTGAACCACTTCTAAATCAAGATGGGACTCTTCCTTTGCTTAAACTAGCTTTTCATATTCAGCTCTGCACATTATAGACAGCCACGTGTTCTCGCATTTCTTCCCCCCTCCCCAGCTTTGAGACACACTCTTGTAAATGATGTTAGAAGTCTGTTGGTGATGTAACAGCATGTCACATCACAGAGAACAGAAGATCTGCTTAGTCCCTCATGTTTTTCGTCCTCAAAGACTTGAAGGTCACATAGTTTTGCAGCCATCTTCTCCCACGACCTTATGAACTGTGATGAGGAGATACTCAGTTTACAGGGTGGAGGAAGTTTAGTGACAGAGGAAAAACAATGGTTAACATCTCTGGGTATGTTTTCTTAGCATTTAACTGCTGCCCAAGAAACTAGAGTAGCACAAGGATATCTTTGGAAATTCTCTGGCAACGTCTTCCTTTCCCTGAGAAAAGGCTGGAACACAGATGAACTGTAGGGGCATGTATCTCCTTCCATTAATGCTGGACTTGTAAAGGCAAAAACCTTTTCCAAACAACGCACAGCCTAAAGACTACCAAGCCCACATGACCTCAGAGTTCACTCAAATCTTCATTCAAACTACCTTTGACCAAAAGCAATTTGTCTTTTACTTTGGTATTTTGCCCAAGGCTGTGTGAGATGCTTGCGATAGATACGTCCAGATGTCACAGGCAGTTACAGACCTGAACACGGACTGTAACGTAAAAGACAAGACCTATTAATGGCCTGCAGATGAGCAGGAATAGGATCAAAGGTCAACACCATTTCTATGTAATAAGCTTGTGTTTAGAAGGTTCAGCCTTACTTAGCTCATTTACTTAAGCCAAAACAAACAAACAAAAATGATTTAAAAAAATAATCCCCAAATCACAGACTTTTCCCAGCGATTACGTGACATACACAGTATTTGCCTTAACAGAGGACTACAACCACTCTGCAATCTTGCCCTCACACTATAAAGGTCCATTTGGTGCCTTATTTCTAACAAAAAATAAATTATTTATTGCAGACACCTCCTCCTGTACACAGCAAGAACAGGTAGTGAATGTCCACCATGAATTGGTTGCCTTCTGGTTATGTGCAGAAGTGAAAGACAGCTGCCAGACTGCCAATGAACTGCAGACAGTAAGAGTATGCAACTAGAAGGTATGCCTGAGAAAGGAAGGCAGGCACAGTCTCCCTGCTGATATACAAAAAAAGGTGTACTGAAAAGCTGAATGTTAGGTGTTGCTCAAAACGCTACAGCTGCTGGAAGTCATCTCTCCACACGTTTTTAATCTCTGTGCTGTATTAAAGTTTGTATTAGAAAAATAAAATGGAAAATGTAATTGAAACAACCAAGAAACTAGCCACTGCTGAAGGTCCTCCATACAGCCCCACCCCTATTTAATTGCTTACCTGAAATTAAAATGGAGAACTAGTAATTAGACATGACTAATCTAAGACTGGATTAGGAACTAACTCCTAGACAACGTGGCTTTGTTGATCAGAAGGATGTTCCTGTCAGAAACAGAAGTTAAAGAATGATGAACTGTTGGTTGGCTTAGCAAACCATGAAGAACTGCCTGAAACTGCCAAGATTAGGGAAGAAGTGGGCAAAAGGTAATTCTGGCAGGGGGAGATCATGACCACCCACTCATGGACCACCTACCCAAATGATACCACATACTCAAAACAATGGAAGATGATGGAGCCTGCACACTAATTCAAATATGAAGCGAGGAAATTAGAACCAACCAATAAAAAGAGTAACAATGAATATCACAGAATCATTAAGGTTGGAAAAGACGTCTACGATTATCAAGTCCAACTGTCACCCCAACACTACCATGACCCCTAAACTATGTCCCGAAGTGCCATGCCTACACGTGTTTTGAACACCTCCAGGGATGGTGACTCCACTGCTTGCCTGGGCAGCCTGTTCAGTTATGTATTAATTATTTGAATACATAAAGATAAGTGTAGAAATACAGAAATTTCTTGAGCTAGTGTGTATGCTGTCTCAGGACACGCACCCATTCATGTGAATCGATGAAATAAACTTGGAATACCTCCGCTCTGTGTGTTACTGGCTTGAACACTGGGTGAAGAACACAGATTTGGGACAACATCCGTACTCAGTAATTTCCAGTGCCCTTACTTAAAAAGCCCCACACAAGTCCCTTCCTAGTCTTACGAGCAATGGAATTGTCTTCTTTGCTGCAGTAAATTTGTACAAGTGTCTTTTCTCTAGATTGACATGGAGTCTTTAACAAAGATACCCCAAATCCAGTAGTTGTCACTCAGTTGTCCCCACATTCCAAAGTCGACTTATGCAGCAGTACTTTCTTCCATCTTAATTACCTTGCAAGAGGAAACACAAGGCACAAACATGACTGAGATATCAATAAGGTCTTTTTTACACTCATGCTGTAAAACAATTTAAAGAGGTTGTTTCACAATTGATTAAGTTGCTTTAAGATTACATTGCTGCCAAGAAGGGAAGTCCAGCCCTTACTGCTATCAGCTCCCTTGCATCAGGAATCTAGGAATGGCACAAGTGCAGAGCGTGACAGATCAGCCTGTCTGGCATGCTGAAAATTTAACAGCTGTAAAAAACCCAAACCCCTCTTACTTCCCCTAAAAATGCAGCTTTTGGAGAAGTGAGAGGAACTGTGGAGCAACTTTCTAAAGGTAACGTGTGAAATCCTTGGAATTACCTTTATCAGTCATTTCTAAAATGGACAATCCAGGCTACAATACTAAAGGAACAAAAGAAGAGGAAAAATCCATCCACACATGAACAGTTTTTTTGAGGAGGAGTGCTGCAATTTTAAAATATTCCTACAATATGTGGTGGTAAAAACTGTTAAAAAAAAAAAATTCTGTCCCTTCGTCCTCATTCCTATACCCATACTGCAACCACACATCTTGACCTGCTAATGCAAGGGTTGTAGCACCTCACTATGAATTTGTTAACAAAATAAATTTGTCTTAAAAATAATCCTTCACTTAAAACTTGCGCCACCAAACCACAACTCACGTAACTGGTTCATCACAAGCTTGACAGAAACCGTATCAAAGAATTGCAGTGGTAGGGGTTGGAAGAGACCTCTGGAGATCATGGAATCATGGAATGTTTCAGGCTGGAAGGGACCTCTAGAGGTCATCTAGTCCAACCTCCCTGCCAAAGCAGGTTCACCTAGGGCAGGTTACACAGGAGCATGTCCAGCCAGGTTTTGAAAGTGTCCAGAGAAGGAGGCTCCACAACCTCTCCGGGCAGCCTGTTCCAGTGCTCCGTCATCCTCACTGCAAAGAAGTTTTTCCTGATGTTGAGGTGGAACTTCCTGTGTTCCAGTTTATGCCTGTTGCCCTTCGTCCTATCACTGGACACCACTGAAAATATTACAAAAATCTTTATAAACATTGATAAGATCCCCTCTCAGCATTCTCTTCTCCAGGCTAAACAGACCTAGGCCTCCCAGCCTTTCCTTGTAAGAGAGATGTTCCAGTCTCTTAATCAGCCTCTACATCCTCTGTTGGACTCTCTCCAGTAGTTTCCTGTCTCTCTTGAACTGGGGAGCCCTGAACAGGACACAGTACTCCAGATGCAGCCTTACCAGGGCAGAGTAGAGAGGGAGGAGAACATCCCTCAACCTGCTGGTCAATCATTCTTAATGCATCCCAGGATAGCATTGGCCTTCTTGGCCACAAGGGCACACTGCTCTCTCATAGTTAACTTACTCTCCACCAAGACTCCAAGGTCCTTCTCCACAGAGCTGCCTTCCAGCAGGTCAACCCCTAACCTGTACTGGTGCATAGGGTTATTCCTCCCGAGGTGCAGACTCTACACCTGCCTTTGCTGAGCTTCACTAGGTTCCTCTCTGCCCAAGTCTCCAGTCTGTCTTGCTGAATGGCAGCACAGCCTACCTGCACACTAAACTAAGCTAACCAGCAGTATTTGGTGAAGTTTGTTTGGTATTTTTTCAGCAAATACACATGAAATCTATTTGCCTAGAAGCACTCAATCTTACTGAAGCAATCTAAATTGGTTTTGGTATGACTTATTAAGAAATAGTGTATATATCCACTTCTGTGAAAGGAGTGCCAAATTCATACATTAGAGCCACTTCGGTAACATTTCTTATGAAAATGGGTTGCAAAGGTTTGGGCCCACAGTTCACTTGCTTGTTCAGTGCTGCTGAAAGAACATCTCACACATTTTCAACACAGCTTCTTTGGTTCCAGTAATTCAAGAATATTACAGAAAAAAAAAAAAATAACAAAGTTAAATTCAGTCACTCCCAAAAGAAACCAATTCATTTCCACTGTCTGTAAAAAGCAGGAGGGCTTTTTGGTCTAGCACAACACAGAGAGGTCCCGGCTTAGGATGGCTCTGCCGTGTGATGAAGACCATCTACAACAAGCTGGATTAAAGTAAGTGTTCTGCCCAAACCAGCACTTCACTCATATGAAAGAAGTAGTTGCACAAACACTTTAAACTGGGATAAATGACACTGACAACAAAATTTGAAGGTGATCCAGCTATCTCCAAATGCTCATTTTGCCCCCAGGCCACCCCTAATTCCCTGAGAAAAGCAGAAATACCAAGTGGCTGCAGAGCAAATTAGATGGGGAAAGTTATCCAGACAAAATTAGCTGAGCCAAATAGGTAACTTTTTTTTTTAAATCCCAACCAGTTCCCTGAGCAATGACACAAATGAACAGGGAAGGCCTGAGAAGTACAGGGAGAACAGACCTGTTTCTTTTTTTGCCAGTGCCAATTCAAAATGTTTAGGGGACTGTGGTTTCCCTGACAGTTAGTAGCGCTTATTAACAAAACCAAATGCAGTAAGTGTTAACAAGACAGTATCACTTCCTATCCTTGCTCCTCCTGTTCTCCACACCTTACTGTCAGTTTCAACACCTCTACAAAGTTGGGCCAAACCAACTGCTGCTGCAGCACAGTAAACTGGATCAGGAAAACAACTGAAAAAATAAGAGTTTCCTTCACCTAAATTAGTCTTCCCACAGGTGGCTACAGCTAAGGACTCTTTAGACTGGAATGTTCTTTTCAAGACCCCTGTTGATGAGTCTCTACACCATGACATGTATTTACCCCGTTTTCCATGGTTGTAGTCAAATTCCTTTTAGTATATTTGAAACCTTACAGATTTCAGTTTTATTTGAAAGCAGTTATTCCATCTATACACAATAATAACTTCAGGTTTTTCTCGTATGCCTCCTTTTAATGCCTCTTATTAGGTCGGGTCCAATTCTATGCCAGGCACTCACTGCCTTGCCTTTGTACAGCTGCTACCAAGACCAGCACTAACTGATCAACCTTACATCAGACGGCATCACAAGGAGAGCTTCCTCTACACTTTAAAAAATAAAATGCAAACAAAAAAGAGGTTATGGAACTTCTTTTTGAAGTTCCACAGAACATCTCTTAAGTGTGAGAACACCACAAATGCACTAAATCTTGAAGATTGCTTAGAAATTTCTGTCTGCTACATTTAATGAAAATACTCTGTGCACATACTTTAATCTGTGTGCAAACCCACAAACAGAACCCATCAAAAGGCTCAGAATATTTGACAACCACTGGCTTTGCTTCAGAAAACACCAGTGAAAATTTATTTCAGATAAATAAATAGTTATGTTCTATAGGAGAAATGAAGACAAAAAGGTTTCTAGGCATCCATATATTTTGGTTTCCTTTCCTCATATACATCTACTGCCTGGTTTCCAGAGATCTCACGCCCTTTAAGTGCAACTGTAATCATAGGCTTTTAGATCTTGTTAATTTGCCCGAGTCACCCAAAATTAGATGACGCAGTTTTAGGTCTTGATCAGTGTGTTGTGTTGGGGCTGTGGCACAGTGAAGACAACAGATGCTTCTCAACTTGGTGCAAGAGTATCTAACACTTAAACCAGTCCTTGCTTTCTGGGTTCATGCAAATGACTGGAATCTATGCTGGCAATGATTGTAAGACAGAAATACAGCTAAAACTGAAAACGTTTCTACTACATAAACCATATATAAAGATGAAATTCACTACATTACCAGTCTCCAAATGCAGACCTTGAAGGATATGCCAGCTAGCGGATGGTTAAGGGTTTCAGCATATTAGGCCAGACTCCAAAACCCTCAAGCCAGTTGGTAATTAACAGACATCTAGGTCCTCCACATGAAAGAAGTCTATTGTTTAAACAGTGACACAAATTTTTCCTTTCCTTTTCATAGCCAGTCTCTGCCCATGTTTTAAAATTCCCTTAGGACCTTAACAGTCCATGATTTTAGAAGCTCCACTTCTCAAATAGACAATTTGACTTTTAGTTGCTAGGAATGCAACCGTGCTTACATCACAGGTGGAAAAAAATAATTTCACATGCTTCTCAGAGATCCCAAATCTCCCCTTTCTTTGGTTTAATAGATGGAAAAAATAATATCCAAATCACCTATTTAAAACCTAACATAACTACAATAGCAACAGAATTACAAAACATAGTAACAAAACACGCTGAGGGCCTGTAAATAGTCTGTGGTAAGTCCAGTTAGTAAGCAACATACCTACAGGGAATATTAGTCTGTGTATTCATAAATAATGATGTGTTCTAGCAAAACTTCCAAGATAAACCACAGGATGCTCCACTGAACACATTCTGTAAAGATGCAATGATCTATGATCTGCAAAAAACTGCCTGTTCTCTGATCTGTTACCTTACTCAAGATAGACTGATGCGTGAAAAGCAAGAGACTACACATAAACCATACTAAAACTAATCAATATAATAAAAGAGAGCATTATGTTAAAGTTTCATTTTGAAAGAACGAGGTGTTGACAGTTATCTATAAGATATAAAGTTATATATAAAGTTAAATCACCAAGAAGGATAACAGGAAGGATGTGAAAGAGGAGGAACTGGTAAAGGTACTTAGTTGATATTAAGATACTTTAGGAAGAAAAGAGTCAATAAAACAAAGATCAAATGCCATCAGGAAAGGGCAGAAAGCTAAATGAGAATTCTAAAACATTTTCCAAACACCCATGGCTTTCCAAAGTCTATGGCCTTGACTGCTTTGCTATTTCTTCGAGTCTGACTGTTGCCTCTGTACCTCACCCAAACCTATCTGCCCATATGAGGAAACACCCAAATTTCCACTGCATTCAAGATGATAAAAACATCCCCAGAGAACTGGATGAGACAGTTCCTTTTGGATCAGCTTCATCTCCTCCCACTCAAAGCAGCCATTTGCGGTCTGCCTGTCTATGCAATCATTCATCTGAAGTCTCTAAATACAACCAGAACTATGTAACACAACAGCGTAATTCAGCAAGTCAGTCAACAGCACCATTCACCAGGACAGTCAGCCCTTTCACTGGCACCCTAACAAAGCAAATGTGTACGCATGTGGGATGGGTTGTCCTCACCTCTAGGTGCAGCCGGTCAGTCCAGGTCTGGACTACAGAGGCCTCAGAAGCACACACCACTGCCAGAGGAGTGCTGCAGGAAGGTTACTGGGATGTCAGATCAGCGTTGCCTGTGAGCTTCTGCCACCTAACAAGTTCGGGAAGAACTGAGCTTGCTGGCTCGTGCAGAATGTGCTGCTACGTTGCAGAAAGCCTGTCTTACAGTTGTAGGTAAAAGCAAATCCCTGGAACCCAGGTATGTTTCACAACTGCTTTCAAAACTCCTTATGGTCATTACTTTTGTTTTAAGAAAAAGGTATTTCCCATTCCTTTTGCTTCAAATAACAAGCAAAATATATTACTAATTTCTCTTTTGTCTGAGGCATGCAGTCATGTGCTTCAGCTTCTTCCATCACTCCCAGTAGCTTTTGAGCGCTACTAACGCTTTATAGGGAGGAACACAGATTACACCAGCCTTACCTCTTCACTACACGTCCTCTGCATTCATTTCCTAAAATACAGAAAACTGCTTTCCAATTACACTGACAAAGTACATTTAGATACGTGTGAATGTAAAAGTCTGATTTCAGTCTGTCCTGAATTTCATTTCAGTAGATTCCTCACATTAGCCTCCAAGGGCAGTGCTGCAGGATAAAGCCGTTGACTGCTTCCAAGAAAACCTGTCATCATGGTCAGGCTCCTAATACTCACATTTCAATGAGTAACTGCTGGAAAAATGCTCGAGTTCATTTGCTGCTCATGACCATGAAGTATATGGCAACTCTATCATCACAAAAGCCCAGTCAAACCATCACCCTAACCATATCAGGCAAGTAAACATATACAAACCTGTTATCCAACTACAAATATTACTATTTAACAACACTCACAGTTTATGAGAGTGCTATATCATCTCCGTATTGCTGGTTAAGGCTTACCACACAGTTTCAAAGCATGCATGCAAACACAGAAGGCCATTTAGGAAGCATTTAAGGAAGGAAAACTTCACGAGGAAATAATCTTTTAAAGTAACTTCTAATTAATACAATCATTATGATGCTGGGCTCCATATTCTCTGTAGTTGGTATATTCCTCAAAGCCAATTTGTAACGCCACAAGTGTTTCATAACAGTATGCACTTGCACATGCCTATATATTAATAATTCAGCAAAACAAAATTGCTCAATCTGCAATTATTGTTTCATAATGCAGTACATTCCACAAACAAGAAAAGCTTGTACTTAATTTTAAAAGAAAAAAATTACAGGAGAGAAATCTTCTTTTTAAAACATAAACCACTATTTTTATGGGGAGATTTGTCAGCACATTAGTAATGCTGAGCCACCCTGTTCCCAACAGTGTTTACTGTTGTCTCATTTCTCTCTGTAGAGCTAGGCAGAGCTCATGGGCTAATTGGTGAACTTCAAACATTGGCACTGATGTAGGCACGCCTCTTTAAACATTAAAATGGTTTTATAAAAGTAGAAAGGAGATGCTTGGCATTAAAATCTTTTGGAGCATCCTGGGTCTGACCAGGGCTCCAAGTCACGTAAACATAGTGTTCCCACACAGACAAATCAAGTTTCTACACCACCCCCTCCAAGTGGAAAAAAAAAAAAAAAAGTTATATTCACAAGACTGGAAATGTTTTGACAATTACTTGAGCATATTATGCCTATATCTAGTTTAAACTGGTGGTAAAAAAGAAGTGACCAAAAAAGCCATGACAAACCACCCTCCCTACCTGTTAAGAGTGGGTTCATTTTGGTCTTTACACAGCGACAATACAAACATTTGTGAAGTTATGCTGCTGAAAATTTTAAGGGCAATGTAAACTTCTTTTATTTTCACACTTTGAATCAAAAAGGCAGTAATAACTTATCAATTCATAGGGTACAGCTGTAACTAGCAATGGCAAATGGCAGAGGCCAGCAGTGAAGTTAAGCAACTCATTCACTTATCAAATATTTTTATTTGGTGGACTAGAATCAAAAGCCCAAGAACCCCACTGAGCTCAGCCCTCTGCCAAGACAGCTTCCCACAAGGGTCTAGCAACAGCCCAGACTCCAGGGCAGCTGCAGGAAACCCCACAGCCACGGGAAAGCACAGGAGGCTACTTCACCCCACACGCATGGGGAAGCACAGGAGGCTGCCTCACCCCACATCACACGCCGAGAGAGGGACATTCCCCAGCGCCTGAGGCAAGGTGGACCCCACCGGGCCCAAAACAGCGTCCAAAACCATTCCTGCAGCCTAACACTCACTGTAGCACGGCAGCTCCCTGACCCGTCCCTTGCCCCTCGCCTTCCTCGGCTGGGCGGTGCTATGCCAAGATGGCGGCGCTCCCACAGCCGCTGCCACCAAGGGGTTAGGGCGCTGCCCCGCCCCGCGAACGCCGCGCCCCCAAGATGGCGGCCGCACCGCCTGTCTCCTCGCCACACC